>VXAC01006547.1:502060-523439 GCA_013399225.1 Rhipidura dahli | reverse complement strand
AAAGAAAGAAAGAAAGAAAGGATGGAAGGAAGGAATTAAGAAAGAAAGAAAGAAAGAAAGAAAGAAAGAAAGAAAGAAAGAAAGAAAGAAAGAAAAAGAGAAGCAAAAAAAAGACAACTGTAAATTCTTCACTGCTGTCCTGAATGGCTTATCTGCTGTGATTTACTGTTGTGATTGTTGACTAGCTGACCACTGATTTCAACGCAGGGATATAGAAGAGACAGATTGACATGAGTTTCATTAAAATTCAAGAAACTCAACTCCACAGAGAGCATGACTAACTTCCTTATACATGACAAGAATCCCCACAGATGGTTCTTCACCCTTGCTAAAGGAATTAAGTCTACCAAAAGAATCCTTGTCTATAAGCAGCCAATTCCCCAAATCTACAGCCTCATCTGCACAGAAATTCTTTATACTGTCATTCTTAAGTACCTTAGGGTAGCAGTGAAAGACAGGGAGCCAACAGGGAGTGCTGACTGCTTCCTCCACTACCCCTCAAGCATGCTGGTGGCATAGGGATGATGGGATTATAAAGTAAACATAATACAACACAGTACTAGGGCATTCAGTGGCCACAGTATATTTGCTTGCTTATCTTTTCCCTGTAAAAGCTGGGGATGAAATTCCTAGTACAACTGAAAAGTGCACGTGTTCAAAATTGACAGTTATTAAACTATTAAAGCAGACCACAAATGAACATTGAATTTGGTTTTCTATACCAATTAACTTTCCCTTTTCATATAATTCCTTTTTCTTTTTTAGTGATTATTCTCTCACTCTCTACAATTTCCCATCGAATGTTGCAAATGTTGGAGTTCTCCCTCTCTGCTTCCCTGCCTTCCTCTGTCTCTCCACCCCCGCTTTCACTTAAACAGACAAAAAGTCTGCTAATAGCTGGATACACTGTGTCACTAAGGATGAAGACGAAAAGCTTCATTTCCATTAAGAAAAAAAACACCAAAAAACCAAAAAACCCCACAACTCTTCTGTCCTGTTTTTCTGTCAATCAAACCAGCAGTAATTAAAGGGCAGGATAATAAATCTTTCACCTGAAGACTAAAGGAAGAAATATTTAATAGGCACAACAGAATATGGAAAATAAATAAATAAATAAAATCTCTGTCTATGTTGAAAAATGAGAAAACTCTTCTGAGGAACATTTTAAACATGTTCTAATGAATAGGGACATTAGAAACACGTGTGTTTTCAGGGTATGAAACCATCATCTCCTGTTTAGATCTAAAAGTCCCTCTGCAATAATCAAATTTGGTTCCTATCAGAGCAGGCATGGTCTCTGAGAGCTCAGCAAGAATCTCAGCTCCATGTCACTCAGAGCATTACAAACAGACATCATGCAAAAGCTGTTGACTTCAAAATCACCATTTCATTTGACATAAGAAAGGAGAATCAATGTCTTATTCTTATAAAATTATGAAAAAAATGAACATGTCCTTTCTGTTTCAAGAAATATCAATAGCTCTCAGTAGAGAAAATTGATATAGGTCATCTACAAACTTCTGGGTCAATAAACTAAATATGAGTCTATCCACCCTGTTCAAAGAGAAGAAAAGGGCACAAAAATTACATGGGAATCTTTCCGTGTTAGAAGATGACTGTACAGTACCAAGGATATTGAAGCAAGATGGAAAAATTCATCACATTACTTAGAAAATGCTCTTTCTACCAGTTAGTCATCTTTAGATAATATTCAGCTGAATTCTCAGTACTGAAGGAGACGACAAAACTCCTACAAAAAGATTTTTCCCTCAGAGCAAAATTTTTTTCTGAAAATTTATATGCTCAGCTTAGATATTCTCCCCACGGAATCGTCAGAAGAGGTGTAAACCTGTGGCTAGAAAAGCTCAACTGTCTGTCACGGTTGATTCTTCTATCAAAGGTTCTGCCATCAGAGAAAGAGTGTAACTGCATCCCAAAACAAATATGGATGGTGCCAAGAAGAGCGAGGCAATGTGACTGATTGGCTATAAAGTCTTGCAGGGTTGGCTGACAAATGTGCAAATCATTCCTTATCCACGCAACAGGAAGTCCAACTTCTTCCTCAGGGAGAGGGGCAAGGGCTATGAGACAAATTCAAGATTATCACCTCCACCTCCATTTACTGTGGTAGTCCCAGTTGCTATTTGGATTCAAACCGAATTTAAGAAAACTAGTGATTACAGCTATGAAGAATATATGAATGGAATCATCTTCATCTATCCCTAGAAAATTTAACCAGAAAAAGAGATCTCTTCTGACCCCTTTGTGTCTGTTACACTTCACATCAATGTTTAGAACTTCTCCCTTCAAATATTTTGGCTAGAAATTTCCATGCCCTGCCATATCCATCCTCTGGAGAACTTTTATCCATTCTGCTTTGCCTCCAGACCATGCATCTTGCTTTGGTCAGCCACTGTGGAAAAACAACGCTCTCAAACTAATCATAAGAGGATAATTTGGTAAAAAATTACAAAGGTGATGCAGATGATGGTCTGTCTTGGAGAACCACCTCGGTTTTCACCTCTGCTGCTCCCTAATTCTTTGAACTTCTTTCTTGTCATCTAAATCATCCTTGCCTTCAATGAGGCATATTTTTTAGAATCATGGTGAATACAGGCTGTGTGTGGTCCAGAATCCTTTCTTAAGGGAGTCTTTAGTCTCCAGAGGGCACCTGGCATGGAATTAATACACACTCCAAAAACTGCTTTAAGGCTCCCTAGTGAAGAAGGCGCTCTCTCCCCCAGTCTGTAATTAATTTTTGAGTAAGAAAAAAACATATTGGCAGTAAGCATCCTCCACACTGAGATTAAAATACAACACATTTGATTCACATTGTCCCTGAATTCATCTTGATCCCATTTGAATGGACCTTTCTGTGTCTCCCTAATGTCAGGTGACAATAAACTCTAAGGTTCAAGCACTGTTTAACTAGAACAATGCTGCTTTTCAAAAACAAAGTACATTTTTTAAAAAAGGCAGAAAAAATATGCTTAATCCTTCTGAGAAAACCAGCCTGAAAGTGCATGTGTTTCTGAGGTACTTTTCTTCAATCTTTCTCCCCCCCCGTTCTACTTGTTCTTCCTGGTTTTACCAGACTGAACACAAATATCATATGTCACATGTTCAAAGCTCTTTCCCCTTCCTATGAAATATTTGTCTGCTTTCTTCTCTTTCTGGAAACCTACTTTGTCTCTATTTGTGCTTCAAGATCCCAGATATCTGTGTGTTTCACTTCCTGCTTCATCCAACCATCTCTTCCAAAACCAACACTGTGATACGTCGCATTCCTTTGCTGTCAGAGAAGGCCTGATATTTCCTCCACTGAGAGAATTTCACCAGCCCCAGAGATTAGGAGCCACCAGCAAGTGAAAAAGCAACCCTCCTCCCTCTGCAACACAGCCTTTTAGCAGAACACAGCGGAACACAGCGTAACACTCAGAAACTTACAGCAAACCTGAACAAGCAAACAAAACAGATGCCATCTGCCACAGTCTGGAGAGCATATTCCCTGCCAGCCTTGACTCAAGACAGCCAGAATCCATTCAACTTAGAGGCTCTAAAGGAGTTTTTTATCATGTCATGCTATATCAGTGTTTTCTTTGCAGGGGGAAAAAAAAAAAAAAAACAAAAAAAAAACCAAAAACAAACCCGGCTGATAGAATCAGTATCTATTTATTTCCATATTTTTAAAGGCCTTTCTTTGCTGTTTTCTTTTGAGAAGGCAGTGTACAGGTACTGTATCTCCTACACAGTTACAAAAGCTGAGGTCCCAAAGAAGGTCAAAACTTGTGCTGCCAGCTTGTATTATTTGTCCCAAATAAACTTATTCCTCTCTTCAACCTTCACCAAGGAAATTAAAAACCAGCTCATATATGCATTAATGTTGAAATTTTGTGTATCTTTATCTCCACAACAGGTTAATTTTTGCTCTCACATACGTCTAGCTTGGGGTACAGAAATGAGGTTAATTTCTATCAGGAAATATACTAAACCACAGAAAATTTTCAATTATTCAGTTGACTGGAATTGTTCTTGAAAGTATAGGCTGAGGAGAGGAGTTATCTCAGATGCCTTATATAATAAGTATTCTCCACAATATAAGCACCATATATTAATTTCTGCAGTGAAACAAATGTTCAGACTTCCTTTGGAGATCTTCTTGGGTGTCTAATGACAAAAAATTTTGTCATCTGGGCTTCACTGCTTCAGTCCAAGAAGGAATTAGTACCCCTAGAGAACAATACTGTAATGTAACATGACACAAATAATGCCTCAGCAGTTGTGAGAAGATCACCATACATCACAATGCAGCGACTGCAAAAGGTAGGAAGAAGTATTAAACTAAATTTAAAGTGATGGTTAATACAACTTCTCTTTCCTATGCATTTTAATAAGAAAGACTGTAACTCCATGGTGGAAATCTTATATTGAATCAGATGTTCTTTGGTGGTTTTTAGCTGCCTTTTTACACATAGAGTTTCATCCTCTTACACTGGAAAAAGTAAATAGCAGGTAACATTTCTGGAGAATCCTCTTTTGAACTAATGATCATGGGCAGAGACAGTCCAATAACTGTAAATGACATCAGAATATTGTGACTCTCACACAACAAGGCACACTCATGAGTGAGAAGAAGACGTCTCCCTGTTTTCTCCCCTTACAGGCAATATCAGAAGAAGAACTTATTCCTCATCACAGCATGGGATATGAATACCTATCAACATCAACACTGGTACCACTGAAACAACTGCACTCTTCCCTAAGTAGTAGTTCATGTCTCCCACAATTCACTTTAATTACAAAAACAAAACAAAACAAAACAAAACCCAAACAAACAAACAGAAAACCCAAACAAACAAAAAAAGAATATGCTTAAAATCTTACCTTTTCAAAGGTCACAGCAAGTCCCAAATTAATAGGAATCTGAATGCAATTCACTATGTGGTGTCTAAAGAAATTACCAAAATGTTGCTAGTGCTCCAACCAAAATGTTTGTTGAATATTCATCAGCAATGCAGGATGTCTGTGTAGCTCATATAATTATATATTTTCAGGGTAGAGAAGTTAGTGCTTTGAATGTCAGCAACTTTTCTCTTTGAATGGAGAGCCCTGGATCCAGGACGATGTGTTAGCTAAGATCATAGCAATTGCATGCTTCAGGTCATGAACCTGGAGGCAGCTGTAAAAGTAAAAATAAAAAAAAAATTGAAATTAACCTAAAATTAACCTAATCTCATGAAGGACATTTGTATAAAAGCTGAGAAATTGCTCCTTGCTTAGAGTTATTAATAGAAAATCAACATTTTCCTCAGCAGCACCTGTTACAAAATTTTTACATGCCCTGTGTGTTCTTGGGGCTTTTATAAATATTATAAAAAGGACTATGAACAGCTGAAACTAATCCCAGATGGTTCCAAAAAATTAATAGGACAAGTATGACAGTGATGTGAATACTTTGTGTACCTGGGTTTAGTATTGTTTCAGGTTTTCTGTAAGCAGTATAAGTAATATCCAATGAACACCAGTATGGAAAATTAGCTGGAGAAATATAAATGTAGCAAGTATTAATAACTTTGCTTTTTCCAATGACAGCCTCAGTCAGGAAGTGGGAATGGCACTTTGGTGGGTGAAGCAAAGGATTGCCTTTCTTCTCTGCTATTAACTTGCTAGGTCAATACAGAAAAATCACTTAAGCAAACATTTTCAAAGTTAGGTGAATAAAGTAAGGTAGTAAGGTAGATACTGCTATAAGACCAGTAAGATTCAAGGGGAACTTGAATCACCTAACAGTCACCTAAACTTCTTTTGTAACCTATACTATGCTGGATCACAGCACACACAGTGCTGTGATCCAGTCACATAGTTTCTGCTCCTGAAGGATAAATTATTGATTGTATGTAAGAAAATACAGAGCCTGTCAAACTAAGATCCATGAAACAGATCGAGTAACTCTTTGCTCCAAAATATTTAAACATACTTTTAAAATGATGTGTCTTAGTTCTTTTTAGTTCCAGGAAGGCATTCAAGACATAACTGTTCAGAAAGAACAATCCCCCTTTTCCTGAAAATCCAAGACTGAGCCTTCAGAAATCACAACATCTCAAGTCACTAAGCTCATGCAGTACATTTTATAAAGATGAGAGTTGATTATAATTGTCCTTGGAGGGAGTGATTTCTGAGTCAGAGAAACACAACACTATCTACGACTATGAAGAGTTTATTTTCTTTTAATTTAGTTTGGGGTAGAAGGAAATAAAAGGGGGTTGAGTGTTGCGGCAGTTTGGATGAATATAATAAAAGATCATATAATAAAACATCTGTTAAGAACATGTGTTGGAACTCCAGGGTATACACTGAAACTAGTCAGTAATATCTGTGAGTGAATGAAAGAATGAATAAATAAGTGTATAAAATCATGACTCCTTCCATCATCCCTCCCCTACGGAGCCTGCAAGGATTTTTTAAGTCTTGTCAAGGATAGAGGAACCCAACATCTCTACAGCTGTTATTCAGTACAACATTTTCAGATTGACAGATCTATCAAACTAGAGAAGAGTTCAAGACTAGAGACAATGTGAAAGGCCACTGTGAAAGAGAAAACATGGCCCAGAGAACTTTGTCAGTGAGAAAAGGCAGGGGAGGAATTGGAAAGTTCAGAGAAAATAAGTGACCTGCTCTAGAATGCCAGAGATAGGAGCTGAGTAATGGCTTGATGGTATCTCCTATTAGATGTGTCACCTTTCAGGACTGTGAATAAGTATAAATACTCTCTAAGAGTACAAATGTGTGTAGACCTCCGTCTACTGTTACAGAACTACCTCCTTGATGCTGGATCATCTCCGTTCCAGAAGGTCAGGGGCAGTGTTCTTTATCATTAAACAAACCCACTGCACTCTTTATGGATTCTGATGCCCTGCTGGGTGCACCACACTTGCCATCACTTTGCTGGTTTATAATAAAATTACTTTTTCTACTTATCATATATTAGAGAGCTTCTCATTAATAAATGACAGGAATGCAAGTGGACAGAGATGAAGAAAACAATTTCCAGGAACTATAAAAAATGCTGTGAGGTCCTGCAGGAAGCCTGCAGCAGTTACAGGAAGAGAGCCAATATACCCAACTTCAGCTAGATATTGTTTTAGCTGTAGCCAACAACCCATTCTTCCTCTTTTAGAAACAGGTGGCTGCAGTTAAAAGCAATACAACCCCAATCACTTACAAGCTAGTTATCCTTAAATTGTTTCCTTGAAAATTGGATGATGATGAGATATTTTCTATGTGTCTTTCCCTCTTTGAATTTCTGCTCTGAGTTTCTCCTTACAGGCATGTTGCAATAGCTGCTGGCTAAAAGAAGTAGCCAGGGGAATGCAGGCATTCTCAGTTCTCATTAAGAAATTGGAAAAAAGGCATTATCCTCTGTCTTTATAATTATAGTGCTGGGGGGATATTATAGCACCTAACTGTAAAGGTAAGAAAAAATATTTTGTCATATTCCTTTCTCCACTACCTGGATGGCACTGTGGAAAATATCAACAAAAAAATGTAAATAGGGCTTTATGGACTTCCTAACACTGGAACACGGATGCCTTGAGAGGAAGAACACAAAATAAGCAGCTTGAAATTAAGTAAACATTGGGTAAAATTATATTTACGTTGACATTAACAGTTCTAGAAAGTCTTTGTGAAACACATTCATCAACAAATTAATTTAAATCTCCAAAGTTATCAATTTTTTTTCTGGATGTTCTATCCCACAATTCCAGTACTATGAATACACATGAAGCTAAGTAAAGGGTAATTGTAGCACAGTTATGATTTTTGATTTGTAATTCAGAGTTAAGCAAAAGGGAAAAGAATTATTCAAAAGCCAACTACTGACTTGAAGCTGCATGCCTAGGAAGACTGAAGTCTCATAGTGTAGCCCAAAATCTTACACACTCTCTGTCCCCTACAAGTTTTCTCCTTTAGTGGTTCAGTGTACCTTCTACATCCTCCATATTTCAGAATTTAGGATCACAACAGGTTCATTTTTAACTGGATCTCATTAATGAGACAAATGACTGAAAAATCAATGATCAATTTTGAATACTAACTTGAAGCCAGCTGTTCAATTCCCACATTTTTTGGGAGCTGGGGAGAGTGACTTACTGTTTATTATATCGTGTCTCTCTAGAGGTAAGATATATCATAAACTGGTGAGAGATGTTACTGTAGCAGCTATACAAGCTGGAATTTTCTACACAGAAGCAAAAAGGGAGTGCAGGATTTTTTCCTCTTGCCCTGAAAATATGGCTGAATTTTGCCTTTGAGACATCATGTCTCGAAATTGAAGCACTCCTTGGTGTTTATTGTTTGGTCCTTGTGCTTTTGGACAGCTATCAGAGTGCACAGGTGTGCACACCTCATGACTGGACCACAGACACAGAATTGGGAACAATGAAACTGCCTGTGGTTGTTTGCAACTCTCCCTTGGTTTAGGTGGGGGAAAAATACAGTGATCTAGAGAAAAAAAAAATGGTACTGAGCACTATCACCAAACCCTTTAAATGTTTATTCTGGATTTTTTCCCCCAAACTAATTGCATTTTAAAATAGAATCAGATCATATTAAACAGTCTATTTATTTTCTCCATTTCCTATGCTCACACACAGACACAAAAAAAGGACATCTGTTGGGTTTAAAACACTTGAACGAGTACCAAAAAGAGTCATATATGGGCACAGTTCTCACAGCAGAGCAGAAACAACTTTTAAAATTCTGGCCTTGGGTTGAAGTCATTGTGTTTACCTAGAATGTTGTTATGATTGAGACAAACACATGCAGGCACATACAAACAGAATCTATTTACAACTGCAGAGTTACTAACCAAGAATATGAAATAATATATTTATTTTTTAAGGAAGTAATCCACTGTCACAGCCCAGCATTTTTCCTCTATGCCTCTGGCACTGTTTTGTTGAAGAAAGGACCAAGTCCTGTGAACCAGGAGTACACACAGCCTGGTGGGCAACAAAGTGGACCCTTAAGGCAGAGGAAGGCTCTGTGTGACACCATCCTGCTCCCCACTCTCCTGGGCTCGTGACTCAAGCCTGAGACAGAAACTTGAAGAAGAGACCACAGGTTGGCATCAGGAGGTGCTAGGGAAACAGTCTTCACCTGGTGGGGAGTCATCTCTCCTGCTGAGCATGAAAAAATTTATTTTTATGTATATCAAATCTGGTGTAACAGAATGAAACCATGGGACTGTCAGGAAGATGGTGGTGGTGAATCAACCACAGGTACCAGAACCAGGAATTTCTTCCAAAAACAGTTTGTTTGCTTTATTGGGAAGTGTATCCCTCAATTAGGCTGAAGGATGTATGAAAACTGAATAGGTGGCTGCCACCTTTCCTACTGAGAGGTAAAAATTGTCTGTCACAAATGATATATGCCACAGACATTGAGTGTTTTGGTTTCTTTTTTTTTCAGTTATTCCTTATGTTTATATTTTTTTTAACCTGATCCCTGAACTTCACCCTTGTGATTTGCCTTAGGCTATATCCTCTTTTCCCATCACAATGCCAAAAAGGTCATTTCTGGTCACTGGAGGTTGTGACTCTAGGGAAATTCTCTTGAGTTCCATTACCCCATGACAGAATACTTAGTGGTTTCAGGGGAAGAAGCAACTATAATCCTGAAAATAGTAATTCTGTAACTCTAAAAAGTAAATTTTTTGCACACCAGTTATCAATTAATGGGGCTAGCAAGACCTGACTTTCTGAAATTGGTGTTTTGATTAATCAAGAAAAATTAGGTGAATTTTCACACAAGTATGAGATAATTTGTAAAATTCCATATCTTTCTAACAAGAAGAAGTCAGAATGCTTTTCAGAAAACACTTCTATGTTGGTGTTCTTTACAAGAGAGTAAAATCTTGTTGGTTGTTTTTCATTTAAGCTCACCTTCAGAAGTTATATTTATTGTGGTATTTTCCATGCAATTTCTGCCCAACATTGTCTGCCAGGGCAAAACGTTCCTGCCTGAAATTTTAAAAACTGGCAGCATTGTTACCAGTTGGAAAGAGAGTCCAGATATAGGAAACGTCAGTCAAATTTAAGCACTGACTTTGTTTCCTAAGCTGCCTGGCTCTGTGATGCCATCCTTCCTACTGGATGCCAACACCTTTTACAACCTGGGCTACCTTCTGCTGCTGATTGCATCCTTGTCATCACTCCACAGAGCTGCCAGCCCAAAGCATTTGCAATCCATGAAAGACTGCTGAAAACCACACAATTTTAAAATGATGGATTTGAGACTGTCCTTTTCTACCTTCATCTGCTGGCACCTCAAGGTGTGCATGTGTGAGATGTCCAACATCTTTTTTTTTTTTTTTGAAAGTGTGAAAAGAAAGAAAAACTTCTACGTTTCCCTATATTTAAAGGTGAGACTTGCAGTGATTGACTTTTGCCTCCTCTTTTGGAGCTCTGAAGGAAAAAATAGCATTAAAACTTTAGGAAAGAGTGAGTGTTAGTAAAAATTTAACAAATCAGGGCTGAAATTAAAGGTAGTGTGTTAGCTGGACTTGTATAACCACACGAGATCTATGCAACCCCTTGTAGAGTGTGACTGCCAAGCACACAGCACTGATGAAGGTGCAGCACTGAAGTGACAGAAGACGAAATACTTGTGAAAGATGCTGGGAAAAACTTCCTTCTGATAGAAAGCTTTAATGTTTCCAGAAAGCAGGGTGGATATTAGTTGCAATTTTGCTCTTCCCTGAAAGACTCTCACAGAATGACCTGCATGGAATTCAATTTCTTTCCCTTGAAAGGAGGCAGAATTGAGTCAACCCAGTCAGAATTTGAACCTGTGGCTCAAGGGAGTCTAAGTAATTCAACCCTTAGGCATGACTTTTAAGCCATCACCCTCCAGTGAACGATAAAAGGTATTGTATAAAGAAAGGAAGTGGAATTGTAATGAGAGGAGTTTTGGGTGAATCATAAAGTGAGACAGGCTTCAGATATTTTTGGAGGGGGTCATAAAATCACATTTTTTTTTCAGATTATATGGATAACATCAGGAAACAACAGTTGGGTTAAAAACATCTTCCAAATACTGGGGTGAACTCAAGATTTTATACTATTTGACAAAGTTTAAAAAAGTTGTGGTGTGCTTTTTTTTTCTTTTTTTTTTTTTTTGCTAGTTGATTCCTCCTGACTTTCTGCTGTCATCTGCTCTTGAAAAAGAGCTTGACAGGAGGCAATGTTTGTAGCTCTATTTCTAACACATCTGAAACTGAAAATAATGAAAACCATATGAAAAAGTTCAATCTCTTTTCCGGTCGCAAACTGAAGAGCTGAAAGTTCAGTAGAGTGTTCTTGAAAATATTTCTAGTGGTAATTTTTTGGATATTTTGCTTATGAAACTCTCTCTCCCTCAATTTATGCATAAAATTCAGGGTGAATGGGACCTTAGAATGTGCTGCTTCTGCCTTTGAGGTAAATTTAGGTTAGAAAAGTAAATTTTTCATTTTCTTGGAAATGCTAAATCTTTGCCCCTGTGGGGACAGCTTTTGTTTGTTTCAATCATATAGAGTTTGGATTTTGCTCAAAATCAGGAAAACTCACATATGATGCTCTTTAATATAACTGCAGATATTGATATTTTCCCTATGAAAATGTATGCACCAAATTGTATCTGGTGGAAATGAGTTCCATATTTTTAGTCAGTTTTAAATGAGTTGCCTTTGAATTTTGCTGAATATTTCCATATGTTTCCATTATAAGAAATCAAAATAAGAGCACTTTACTCATTTCAATACATCATTTATTTATAGATACACATTCTGCGGTTATTTTGGAGAGGAAAGCTGTTTGTAATGTTCACAAAGATACTCCAAGGGCTGGAACCCCTGTCCTATAAAGAGAGGCTGAGATAGCAAGGGGTGTTCAGTCTGGAAAAGAGAAGGCTCCCAGAAGACCCTACTGCAGCCTTTCCATCCTTGAAATGTACTTTTAAAAAAAGACAGATAGTGACCATTTACATGGACAGACAGTGACACGACAAGGTAGAATAGTTTTAAACTAAAGAGGAGAGAGTTAGATTCGATATTTGGAATAAATTCCTTACTGTGAGGGTGGTGAGACCCTGGCACAGGTTGCCCAGAGAAGCCATGGTTGCCCCATCCCTGGCAGTGTTCAAAGCCAGGTTGGACTGGGCTTGGAGAAACCTGGTCTGGTGAAAGGTGTCCCTGACCCATGGCAGGGGGTTGGAACAAGACTGTCTTTAACTCAAACCATTATGTGATTTCATAATTTATATTCCTTACATCTAAAGACATTTTCTTTCTACAATAACATATTTTTGTCTCACCAGGTGACCAAATTGGAACACATTACTCTGGGTCAGATTTTCTCTCCTTTTCTTCTATGACTTCTACAGCTGAGCTCTTTCTGAGTAATTCTTTCTGCTGAGTCAAATTCATCCAAACAGTCAGGATTCTTGCCTTCTCCTGTCTTTAGATCCCAGCAGAGTATAGGAGCAAATACATTTTCTCCTTCCATGCTGCATTACTTCCTTTTTATCAAAAAGATTACCCTTAGCTCTTCCATCTAATTTTGTTAAATCACTTTGGGATTCTTTGGGTTTTATTATCGTTCTCAATGAGCTTCAAAATTTTTGAACAAAATGGATAATTTTGGGCAGAACAGTTCCTCAACAAAAAACAAATACAGCTTGCCCCAAAACAGAAAGTTCCAAAGAGAAATAATTATCAGTAATAGCTTTTATAATGAAAATATCTGACTTCTGTTAAAATTTATTTTTGGATCAGCTATTCAGACTGCAGTGTGTTCTTCTTATTGATGTACGGTGCTTAAATGGAAAAAACATCTTTCTTTCTCCTCACCCCACCCCACCAATGAGGGGTCTGGGGTGCACAAGGAGCACAGGACACAGTCAGGACAGGTGACCCGAAGTGACCATTGGGATATTCCAAAGTGCATGGTGCCCCGCTCAGCATATAGAGCTGGTCAGAAGAAAAAGTAAAGAGAGAACTATCAGAGTGATGTCATTGGTCTTTCCAAGTCATCTGTACATGTGTTGGAGCCCTCCCTTCCTGGGGATTGCTGAACATGGAAAGTGGTGGGTGAATTCCTTGTTTTGTTTTGTTTGTGTGCATGGCTTTTGTTTTACCTGTTAAACAGCCTTTATCTCCACCCATGAGCTTTCTCACTTTTTCAATTTTCTCCTTCATCCCACTGTGGTGTTTGGAGGGGCAGAGAGCAAGCAAAAAGCTTCATGGGGCTAAGTTGCCCCTGGGGTTAAACCAAGACAAAGACTCAGTTGTCACTGTTGGAAATATAATAGCAAGAAACTAGAATGTTTCATGTTAACCCTCCAGAATCACCGTGATGTCATGGATTATCAATTCTCAGCTCCAAGTCAGGGAATTTAGAAGATGGGCTTGGGCTTTTTGATTGTTTTTTTTTTGTTTGTTTGTTTGTTTTTGGGGATTTTTTTTGTTTGTTTTTTAACTGAATTAGTTCGTCTGCAGCTCAGTTGCTAAATATTTATACACATACAAAACCTGTTATTCTTATGAGGATGTATGAGAAACATTATGCTGCATTAAATAAGGGCATTGTTCAATACTCTTCCAGTGCATCTTCCTCTGGTTTAATGGAGAGTTGTTATGAGTGGCACACACTTGGTAGAGCTGAGAATGCTGCTCTCCAAGGCAGCCATGACCCTCAAAGCGATGGAGTTCACCCATCAGTTTTACTATGGGTAACTCATTTGTTATTGTGGCATGCCAGTTTGATTTAACTAGCACATATGAGCAATGGCAACACAAGCCTGATTCCTGAGCATTTAAAACTAGCTGTTGAAGGCAGATGGCATTTTCCAGTTCTCACACTGCTCTACTGCGGAGAACTAAAGTTTAAACTATCAGCTACCTGCCATTTTTGAAATTGCTGCAGATAAAAACTCTTTGATGATTTCAGATTTCTGCTGCTTGCTTGCAGGCTTACAGAGAATAATTGCTACCATAAGAAAACTACTGAAATAGACAATAAACTGATTTTGGCTGGAAGTACATTGTAATTCTGTTCTATATTGGTATGTGCTGCACCACAGAGACAAGTGTTTGTTTTAAACAACAACAAAAAAAATAGCTAAACTGAGATGGAAGAAAAACAACCCACCAACTTAATAGTTCTGATACAATAATCTGTGAATCAGCTAACATGGAAACTTAATTGTTGCTGAAAAGATTAAATAGGCTATGTCTGATATAAAACATGTGGGGCCATATGCCATCCTGCAAGGCTGCAGAACAAAGGAATGAGGCACAACATAATCCAGAACAAAGACCCCATCTGCAAGGGAAAGCCATTAATGTGATGTGTTTCTCTCATTCTTCTTTAAGGTCTTGTTGCTATGCTATGTTAAGTGTGAAGTTCATCTTGCCTCTGTCCTCCTCCTCAAGATCTTCCTCTTTATCTGGCCTAGGTCCTACTTCAGTTCCTTTTAGTTCTGGTCCTTACAATAGTATTAAAGCTTTTCATTGGTTAGACACCATTACCCTCAAAAATTTTCAGACCTCTCTGACTGTGTATTAAAACAATTACTCTTATTTTTGCCTACCAGAACAAGTTCTGTACTACTGACTTGCCTCTGTCTTATCATCACAATTGAACAGAGATTGAAAAGACTTTTCAGAATCACAGAATACCTGAGGTTTGAAAGCATGTCTGGAGGTCACCCAAACATCCTGCTCAAAGCCTGGCCAAAGAGAACAGGTTACTCAGGACAGTTGTCCTACTGGATTTTTAACATTCCAAGCAATGAAGGCTCCACACTCTCGCAGTAAACCTGGGGAAACTGTTCCAATGCTTGATCAACATAAACTGGTTTTTTTTTCTTATGTTTAAAGGAGATGTCTTGGGCTTTTTTTCTCTTTATACCCAGTAACTCCTGTCCTATTATTGGGTACCACTGGCAGGAGTCAGGCTCTGTCTTCTTTACATCCTGGCATCAGGTATCTAGTCACATAGACAAGACTACCCCTAAGATGCTCAATCCTACTCGAGGACACTCAACTCTTCTCAGCTTCATGTCTTGAGGCTTCAGCTCTGTCACTCATGATAAACTTTATAAATGGCATAGCATCTGACTGCAAATAAAACTATTTGCAACAAAATGCATCTGTTCATTCCTTTAAACCTATTTATTGAATTGATTCTAACTGTTTTAATTACTTAATCAAATATTGTATAACCTCAAATCAAATGCCTCATGGACATCTAAGAGCACTGTACCAGCACCGTTGTATTTATTAATTTAACATATGCTCCTCTCAAATGAAAATGTCACATTAGTTAGATGGAATCTACTTTACATAAAATAAGTAAGAGTGAATCTTTACTAAATATATGGAGTTATTCAGGTTTATTGTTTCCTCTTGAAAACACCAGCACTTTTGTAACCAGTTGTCTAAATCATCTCCAGCATTCCAAAATTTTGTGAACATTGACACAGAGATGTCAGAGATGGTCTCAGACAGTTGTTTTGGGTTTTTTAAGTTCTATGGTATAAACTCTCAGATATGTTAATGAAAATATATCAAACTTAGTAGCAGTGGTTTAACATGCTTCAAGTACTTCTTGGAGCTGAAATCATGTCAGCACATGCTATGAGTACATATTTCAGCTTGTCCCAAATGCAGAAGTGAATTATGTTCTTAAAATTTTTGCTTTTTTTTTTTTTTTTTGCATTATTATAATCCTCATCATTAATTTTTTTCCCAATTTCTAACCAGAAGTTCCAATATTCCAACCCAAGCCCATCAAAATGAACTACTCTTTTCCCATCCCTGTGCAGACTGAAGAGGCAGAGGGCAGCAATCAGATTAATAACATTCCCTGCATTTGTTCTGTTTTGACTTTGTGCTAAATGGGTAAAAATTTGCAGATTCTCTATTTTTAACGCTCCCCTTTTACATTGGTTCTTTGATTCATGAGGAATCTATCTTCTGTCTCTAGAAACTTGACAACTTTTAAGGGGACAGGACCTCACACAGCTTCACAGATTCTCCTTCTCACCCACACCTGCTCTGCCAGCACAAGTCACCAAAGCTCTTGCAAGAGCAGCATCCCAACCACTGTGTCATACTCAGCTTATCAAACCAGAAATTTATTTCTGAAATCTCCTCATACTATTTTCCTTTTATACCTGATAATTTTTTCTTCTGAATAATAACTTGGTAAGGAAAATAAGGAAAGTAGTTTGGGGTTTTTTTTTGACAGATCTTTCCAGTGTTTACTTTCTGACTAGTTAACACCCATGGATTTTAGTGTTTCATCCAGATAAATCTCCTACCCTTCTACCAGTGTTTTAGGTCCATAATTAACAACTTTAGATTAGATTTATTTAGTGTTCAGGCCCAATAGCCATTCAAAGGTGCATTCTGAACTAACTTTCCCTTCGTCCAGATGAGTCTGCGAGGATTTCCTTCACATGTTCTATCCTTGCTCTCTGAAAAGAGATGGAAATTCTGTGACAAAAATTCTTCCACCTCCTTCTCACTTGCTGCTTACTATCTACCCATGTCTCACCAGCTGTTTGACCTGCTAAAGAAGTTCATGCTGAATGTTCTGAACCATTGTTTTCCAAGTCCTTTTTTGCTGGATAAGTGGTTGTGATACCATCTACCAAATTTATTTGCTTAGAAACCTGGCCTCTTCAGGCTCTGGAGTTGCCCATTCAATCTAACAGTTTGATACTTCTAGTCCATTTGCCTAATGGTCTTTTGTAGAAGTACTTGCACTCCTTTTATCTGCAGGAGAAGCTAATAATAACAAAAACACATTTCCATGTCATATTGATCAATTATTTTTCATTATGTACAGAGAAGGGCTCTTGCTAAAAGAAAGTGCTAGAAGCACTGGCTCTCCAAATGTCCTAAGATGTTTAAGAACCATTAGGCCAACCAACTCAAATCCCATTAGGCCAACCAACTCAAATCCATCTCTTCACAAATGCTCAAGAAACTCAAATATGGGCACGATTCAATGAGTAGTGAATCACAATATTTGCTGTATAGAAACCAGTTTTATACATTTTTTCATTTATGTTTTCATGGTCATATTGTACAACTTCCACACAAATAAAACACTAAAACAGTTTTTTCTACCTGTCTATAGTTTTCTAATTCAAAAATCTGATTTTATGGCCATGTCCTCCTTTAATCAAAAGTTTCTAATGTTCCCTTTTATTAAATTGGAATAGGATGTTACCACAGCTGAAAGGAAAAAAAAAGTCACAAACCAACAAACATACAAAATCAAACAAAACCAAGGTGGGGAGGGGGAGAAGATCAGAAGAAACGAAAACCTCACAGAATAAAAAGCACAGGCAGCTGAAGAGTTAGATATTTTTATTTTGCCTTAAAACCAGCTGTGCTGCACATTTAAATACACATTTATCTCATACATCCAAGCCCTCGTAAAGCTGAGATTACTATGTTATGTGAGTATACACCCACCACCACCCCCCCACACACACCTCTCTTGATATTTCCTTACTGAACCAGTATTGATTTCTTTCCTAGACCTCATTTCATATTGTGCCCTGAAAATTAAATGATCTATTTAGTTTCAATATGGCCCAGGATTCTAATTGGATTTTGAGGCAGTAATTTATGTAATATTAATGGATACTTTCAGAAAACCGCTAATTAACAGCTGACCTTTATTTTTTCCTGTGAAGAAAGAAGAAAGAAAGCAAGAAAGAAAGAAAGAAAGAAGAAAGAGAGAGAGACAGGAAAAAGAGAAACAAAAAATGAAACATTGAAAAAGCCAGTTGTCTGAATTTAATTAGCAAAAGCCAGCACACATCAGGGACATTTTGGGGACCATCAAAATACATTATGTATTTGATCACCTTATGCCTATAAAAATGGCTAAATAATTTAAATGCAATTCAATAAAATGTGTTTTCAATGAGAAGGTTCAGCTCTGGGTGATAGATTAAAAGCTTCATATAACCCAGAGATTTTAAAAGCTACTGGCAAACAAATTCAAAGTAAAAGATTATATTTTCTTTGCTTCTTTTATGTAGTAAGATTTCTTCATTTTCTGCTTTTTCCTTTTTTTTTTTATTCTGCAGTATAAATAAATATTCAAATTCATTTAAATCCTTTATGAAGAGAAAAAGAGGAATATTCAGAGCTATCACCTCATAGGAAAAAGAAATTCACTTGTTTGTTCAGAATGTGTTTTATTTCTTAGTTATTGCCATGTAAGCCCCTAAAAATCAAGGATTTAGGGAAATGTACCCTGGGACACCCAGAACAATACTGAACCTCACAGTAAATTTATACTTTCACAATGGTCAGAATTAAACATGGTATTGTTTTGGGAAACTTTCTTTTAAAACTACCTTGTTTGTATCAACAGTTACTGTTCTATCAAATAAAATATTAAGATGTGTAAAACTGAGAATGACTGTAACAAATATATGCTTCATTCTCTTTTCATCACTGCTTTACGACACATCTTGTGTCATTGTGATTTCATGATGTTTTACAATTTTGTAATTTAATGTAAGTTGCTAAATGCAAGAGAAGATGAGTAATCAGGGCCATAAATAAAAAATCCAACTGTGCTCTGCACCGAGGGATACATCAGCTTTAGGTCTGGTCTGTTCAGACTAGTCCAAATGACAGACGTGTCTGTATTTCCTAACAAAAGCTAAGCCTCTTCAAACCTGTTTAAAAATCATTAAAAATGAATAAATAAGTCTTTAAAAAGAAAAAAAATCCTGCTGTGGGTAAACCAGTCCAGTCCAGTTCTTAAGTGTGAATACAAAATTGGATTTAGGGACTTCAAAGCTGAGCATTGCAACAGCCAATTATTTTTCAGTCCTTTACTCTTATCATGGGATCCATGATCTCCAATTAGGCAGTGGGGTGTCTGATGACTTACACAGAAAAAAAAAATATGGTCCTTTAGTATGAGATTCAAGAAGACTACAAAACAGAGATTTCATCAGAGATAGACAAATAGTTTTTGGAAGCTAATAACACTTAGACATGAAGTATAAACAACTTATTTCTGTTAGTCTGGGAACAGTAACAGGCACGTTTAGGTTTGCATGAGGAATTAAGGTGTCAGGATTGCAGACACACGTTTAGCATCCTAAATTTTGTGTGCTGAAACTTAGGTGTTCATATGCCATATTTTCAAAGCAAACAATTTCTAATATTTCTTTGGCTTCAGTCCCTGGATCTTATGATCAACTGGGACCTGACTTAACCAGTCTGAGAAAAGAGGGTTGAAAATACTCACAGGAAGAAGAACTCTCTTAATTTCTATCATGTGTATCAAAAATCCCCTGCATGAGTCAAAGCCATCTTATAGAGAACTGACCTTTAAAGTCTACAGTGACCCTGCTTTTGTTTTTATTCTGTAGGCACCATGGGTGACCCTCAGGGACAGGAGAGCAGGGACATGTAACACAGCACAGTGAATGGGGTGTATGCAGACATAACTGAGAAATTTTTGTCTGGGAAAAAATCCCACACTTTTAAACTGAAGTTTTTCTGAATTACCCAAATTTCTTCATGTCTCTTAGTCCATCTTTCCATGTTAGATTTTCTATGAAATTACTCCTTTATTGATAGCAAGTCATATTAGACCTTTAAAAATAGTTTAACACTGTTAAATGTTTTGATACTTAAAGAATAATTTGATTCTGTAATGTCAAAAATACATGCATATATATATGTTAATATGCTTTGCTCCACCAATGATAAAATCTAGCTTACAGTAATCATATCTGCTTACAAAACATCCTGGAGCCTGACGAAAAATTCATCCTTTTCTAGAAGAACAACTAATCAGGGAATGGATTCTCTAAATCTTTCTAATCACCAAAGTATAGTTTTATTTTCCTTTCAACCACAGATGTGCTTGAAAGCATCAGCTGATATGTCCCCAAACGCTTATTCCTGCTGCCTGAATGCATGAAAAGCAACAGTCAATGGTATCAAAACTTATATATTCAATTAAATATAAGATGAGTGAAAAACAGATGAATGGAGAAGTCAGGTTATTTGATCAATGTCAGACTGCAGATCAGTGGTGAAGCTGGGAACAAGAGTTGTGTTTCACAGTTGCTGGCTAATGTCCCCCTAATCGTTATTTAGCACCACCTTCCCTAGCAAGAAACTATAGATTGAACTTACAAATTCTCATCAAGTTGTTAAGACAAGATTTTTTTCCTCATAGGTTCCGCAGTGACTAGACAAATTTACATTTAAATGACTGAAGCCAGCCTGTTTACTTCCACTGCTTCCATTAAAGATGGATGAGGGTTTACTTTCAGGAAGCAGTTCCAGATAGGCTTGCATTTTCCCCTAACTTTTTCCCTCCCTTCTTTGGAGTTAAGCTCTGACAGGAGTGAATTGCATTTCTCTGCTCCACATTGTCGCCGGGCTGGGGCTTTTACATTTTCTTAAGATCCCTTGTTTACAGGCCAGACACTGCTAAGGGAGCAGAAACCAGGTTCAGACCCCTCGCTGCCAGAGCATCGGAAATGTCACTTGAGGAACAGATCAACACAATTATCGTCATTATTCTTCACTCCTCTAAGGACTGTTTCCAGGTCGTAGGCACCTATTGTGGATGCTTTGGGAATAATGAAAACCATTAACAGATTGTTAATGTGACTTGGTAACAGACCAAGCAGAGACTTATAAAACAATAAAGCTTTACAATCAATATGATGTGTAACTAGGTACTGATGGGAGCAGGTATAACAATAGCTAGGGCCAAATTTTAACTCTTCTTAGCACCCTGGTGATACACTGAAAGCTATCTGGACCAGATCTGAGGATCGTAACCTTTGAGGAGTTTTTGTCAAGTGATCAGCTGAAGCTGAAATGGCACCAAGTAAACTGAGCCAACAGACACCCTCTGAACCTGGGGGAGGGATGTTTGTAGCCCTTCAGGCAGCAGAATTGAGAGAAGGGTTTTTTTTTTTTTTTGTTTGCATTGTTGTTCTGTTGAAGGCGCTTTCTTTTCATTTTTTCTTTCTTAAAGCTAATGCATTAAAAGACTAAGACAGAACTGTCATGCCATGACTGTGTGCAACTCTGTGCCATGGAAATGCTCAGCAAAAGAAATGAGAAAAAACAAATTAGAAATTTATTTTTTAAAATAGAGTTACTTTACTCTTTCACTGATCTGTTCTGTTGCCTTGGCAAATCACATTGTCTATTTGAGACTGAGTTTCCTCACCTCTCCTGTGTCTGATTTGAACTTATATTTCAAAGGAATTCCTTCCTTCCTGCCTTCTTCCTCACCTCTCTCTGACTCTCTGAATTCCTTTT
>VXAC01006547.1:467949-496904 GCA_013399225.1 Rhipidura dahli | reverse complement strand
AAAAAAAAAAAAAGTAGCAGCACTGCTACAGCAGTGCATAAAGCACTGGGTCTTTTATAAAAAGCCATGAATGTAGCAAGTTATAATTATGGAACTCAGAGGCAGAACAAGAGCTCAGATTAACTTTAGTCTACTCTGGAGACTTTTAATTACGAACACCATGGGGAAATGTGGAGTAACATGAAAAAAAAAAATCCCCAAGTCTAAAATGGACATATAAGGATATTAATAAGAGAATTTGCAATGCAGAAGAGATGAGATGTAGAATAGTATTGCCATCTGCAGTCATTAAAGTACGGATTTGTTCTTGCTTGCTTTTGCTGTTAGCCTGAGTGATCACAGGAATATTTGCTTCTCAGTTAAGTAAACTAGCTAATTGCCATACTAAAATGTCTGTTTTTCTGAAAAGGACAATTGGAAAGAACTCCTTCTTGAGGGAGAGAAGGAAATTGGTAATTTACACTCTTTTAAGTTCCTGTGAATCTAAATTCTCCAAAGTCTGAAAATAAAATTTTTTCATGATCCTGATATTTAGTGAGGACTCGGATGCATGGGCAACTAAAGTGTCACTAGCCTTACTGTGCAGATATAGTACAGTATATCTGTACTATAATAAGATAGTATTATTCCTGCTTTGCCATCTATTTTTGGTGTCTTGTCAGGAAAGTAATTTATTCTCTATAATTATGAATTTTAATATTAAAACAGGAAAACTTAGCCAAAAAGGGGTTTTTTTTTCCTCTCTGATGGCACTGGTGAATAATGATTTCCAAGAAAAGGGGAGTCTTGTAAATTCAGAAGTTCACCACAGGAAAAAAAAATTATTATCATTACTGTATAAATTTCCTGGATTTTGGACCACAAATATCAGGAGACTGGTTAAATGATGACACAATTTTCTCAATGCTGATGGACATGGATAACATAATGCCATTCAGATTTGTTATAGACAACATATGCCTAACATACCTCTCTAAGGCAAACTGGTTTTTTTTAATGTTTTAAAATACATTTCTTACTTATTTTTTATGTATTAAACTCTGGGGTTTAGCTGTTGGGTTTGGGTTTTTCTTGTTTTTTCCCTGAGGATAAAAACCTACATGAGGAAAGGACTTCAGCCCAGTCCTCATTAACAATATGGTTTGGTGAAGTCTGAGTTGTTACTATTTGACCTTTCCTAGTCACTGAAGACATCACACACCTGCATGAGCTGCTCTTGTTAGAAACAACGAAGAATCTTTTGGCAGCTTTGAGGATACTTTACAGCAAGGTTTTAAGGAAGTCTGCATAGATTGCGTCTGCAAATAACTTTCTATCTCTGATTATAATAACTAACCAAAGTCTTTAGGAATCAAAAAATAACTTGTAAGAATATCTTTCTCTGCTTATTTTGCCCAAGCCTAAATTCAGCACTAATAAAATAATTATCCAATGATTATAATGATGTTGTTTGCATCATGAATCCAATACATTCACATTGACAAAAAAAAACTCACCGAACTATTTTCCATTTCTAAAACATAGCTTTTAATTTTTTCACAGAAATCAGAAGTGGTAAGATTATCCAAAGGTCCTTCTCTTCATGGATCAGTTCTGTCACAGGACTGAGTGTTCACGCTATCTAGTTTGTGACTGAGTTGGCATTTGTGTAACATCCTCTGGCCTGTCAAGGATAAAGGCTCTAGTGCCTTTCTAGGCAGCCTATTTCAGTGTAACTTTGCTAGATCTCAAAAATTTTAAACTTTATTCTGTACTCATTCATGTCTTAGTGTTGTTTCTGTTGTGCACATAAATATTTCAGCCACTTTGACAAAAATGAAAGGGTTGAAGAGATGCAAATTTGCAGAAGCTGCAGCCTGATGAAAAGTACTTTTGTTTTATATTGAATAATGCCACTGGCTAGGTCATCTGTGAACATCTGTGATCCATCGATCTACCCACATAAATATCAATGCTTTGAGATAAAAGTCTAAGTCAATAAACTTTATGGCTGTGGCAAACTCATTACACTGTGCGTGTTATTCTGTCACAAGAAGCCATGAAAACAATGCTGAAAAATTAAGAGGTAGACTCGAGTATGAGATTTAATCCTGAAGTCCACCATAAAACAAATGGGTTTTGAGTGGACCTCCAGTTAAGATACCAGCTATTGTCTGAATTTTATCTTTAATTAATTAAAAAAGAGGAGGAACACAGTAGTCTTCATGTTTCACCTTAGATTAATATGAATTTCTAATGCCCAAAAGTTGGGCCCCTAAATCCTTCACAGAATAATAAACCAGCGATTGAGGAAAGCATAAAGATTCACAGTTTGAATAAAGATAAGCTGGGCATTTCAAAACTTCTCAGGAATAAACTGCACAGACTAAGGTGAGTTGAAAGTTGTCCCTGCTTGTAGCAGGCGGTTGTTCCAGACTAACTGCAGGTTTCCTTTCCAAACTTAACTCTGATTTTCTGATTTTCTGATTCTCTAACAGCACCAAGTTAGAAGCTTTGAAGACTTTATCACAAAGAAAAAATGGGGAAAAAAAAAAAGGAAAAATAAATAGGAAGAAAGGGACATCACCATCATCACATCTGAAGAACATTTCACTAGAGAAATTAGGAAAATGCTATTTTTCCATTATTTGTTACTCACCAAGAATCTGGAGAAGGCCTGTAAGAATGGAATATAAATATATTATTAAGTCTTCTTCTCCAACTATTAATATAGATTATGAAACAAAGCACAATACTTGTTTTTTGAAGACCTTTCCTGAGTTTCTGAGCTACTGGAAGTACCAGCAAAAGGAGAGCTGGGTTTACTGCATACAGAACTAGAGTTTCATGTTAGCCATACACATGTATTTATCAGGGGTAGATGTTTCCAGGGCATAACAACAGTTGTTTGCTTTAAATTATGATACAGGGCAAATTTCACCTGCACTTATGACTTAGGCACTCCAAATTAGCTCTGTGACACATATTTCTCCTTTGTCCTTGGTCAGAAAGGTGAAGTCACCTCATGCTCAGACGTACTGATGGACAGACAGTCCCTGAGGAGAGCAGCTGCTGGCCAGAGGTAATGCTTGGGGAGAATGGTGAAATAAGATTACACCAGGACAGGTGTTACAGTGGGGCAGCCCATTATGGAAAAATCCTAATGGGCTGATTTCAGTATCCAAGAAGCTACAGACTGAACAAGCATCCCGCCACTGTGCTGCTGCTGTTTCCAGTTTCTAGATTTTTCCCCTGGTGCCTGATGCCTATTCATGGAGTTAATTGACTATGCATCACATTAGGGGATTCTTCATTATGGGAGATTCAGGATTGGCGCCGTTGCCTTTGTTCCTCCCCTGTTCATTCCCTATGGCTGAATGTCACTGGTCCATCATTCAGTCACTGGCTCATCTCCTCCCCTGGCGCTTCCAGCTGAGAAAGAAACTGGGAGAGAGACAAGCCTGGGACATCTGTTAGCTTGATACAGGTTGTTATATTATGCTTTTTCCTTTCTGAGGAATAATGTTTTAATATATATCAGCTACGGTGGTCCACTCCCTGTCTAACAATCATAACAGGGAGGTACCACCTGCCCAGAAACAGAGCCCCAGGACTCAGAGGTCCAAGCCAGCCCATCCTCTAATTGGGCTGGCCAGAACTTCTATTGGAGCTACCGAGGCCAGGAGAAGGTATCCCAGCAACCCAAGAAGCAAAAGACAGGTATACATAAAATAATTCATCCTAGTTTAAAGTTAGTACACCAAAAGGCCAATCTGATATAATATATTTAAAGCTGATTGCTTAAGATCTTACTTCAGGATGATTTGGATCTTTAATTGACTAAAACAGATTATGACCTTAAAATGGTGAGAGAAGAAGAGGGTAATATATCTGACATTAGCCTGGTTAAAACTGTCATTTAGATTAACAGTTGTAGCAGCGAGTACATTTCACTAAAAGATTCAGCTGGATATAGGAGAAAGAGTTGGGGGGGTTATTTATTTCTTTTTTTTTTTCTTTCCATAGAGTAATTTGAATGTGTTCTATTAAAAAAAACCAAAAACCAAAAAACCAAACAAAGTAATACCCCACACATACCTTACCCATTTGTAGACAGTTTCACAAAGCCTCATCCTAAAATCAACATAAACATTGTACTTTAAATACAGTTTAAAAAGAAGTTAGAATTTAAATTCAAAACCAAAAGATATTTCTGTATGCAATAGCTAGTATCTTTGGGTAAAATTGTTTACTAAATGTTTATGATCATCTACTAATCTGCTCATACATTCATCTACTCTTTATCTAATAAGAATCTCAAAATAGACAAAGCACAGGTGTTGTGGAATTATTGCACCAAATTGTTTTGATTTAAAGGAAGATGTTGAGTTATTAATAGAATAAGAATAAAGAAACTGAGTAATCTCCAGTGACCATTACAGTCCTAAGTGACTGTAAGGGAAACACAGACAATTCTCAAAAATGTAAACCAGTTTGACAGAAGAAATTGAGGTAGTGAAATTTAAGATAGGCAAGTGACTGCTCAATCCTCTCATTATTGGTAAATCAATTAATATCTAATAATAGTAAAATTATTAAGGAAAAACATCTCTTCTTTCAAAATTTATAGATTACTGGTTCTTTTAATTAGGAAATTGCACTTTTGTAACTTGTGGGTGTTTCTTACATGAGCTTGCTTTCTTTCATTCCATTTGTATAGTCTGCATTGTTCACAATAAGAATTTCTTCTACACAAATTTCTGAGAATTTGGAAATGAGAAACTTCTGGTAAAACAACCTTCTATAGTGTCTCTTTGAGACGTATTAAGGAGGTGTTTAAACATTGATTTTTCTCTGTTAATGGGACTCCAGAAGGTGTCCTGGGACAGGAGTGTCCTTAGGTGAAAAGACCCTGACCTAATTATACACATGCATATATAAACACATGTTTTTCTCTTATTAATTGATAGTGTGCTACTGAGAGTTCTTCACATACATTGGGCTATATCACTGGAGAACAGAGATTGAGGGACATCATTCCTTTTTCTTTTCTGCTTGTTTGCACTAAGTTCTGGGCAGGGATCTTTTTCCTTTACCCAAGAAGTCTGCAGCAGACACATGTGGGATTTAAAAGCAAGTCTTGATCCCAGCAGAACATAGTGAAAACATATTTAAATACATGTTTTTATCCCCAGTTGTTGTGGTTTTTGGCTTGGAAGGGCTGGGTGGTGAGGTGCCATGACCTTCCTAACAAGGTCTCCAAGGTGAAGCTGCTTGGCAGGATCGCCACACACTCACACTCGCACGAACAGCTCCAGAAAAAGGGGCAACAAAAAAGAACTGGGAAGGGTCTTTGAATGGGGTTCCACAGGAGGAGTTTAACACAGCCACGCTCATGAAGGGTTCCAGGGACAAAGACAAAGAACACGGGAGGGTCCAGGGTTGTATATGGGAGCAGAGGGAGCATCAGAGACCAATGATCTGAGGGCGTGAGGGCGGCACACAGGCAGGGCCAGGGTGTGGGAGCCAATGGGGAAGATCTGAGGGAGTGGTAATGGGGCAGGGGCCAATGGGGGAACCTTCTAGGGCAGGGACACATAAAGTAAAAAGGGCAAGGAGGCCAATGGGCCAACCAGGGAAGCAGAACTGGGAGACATGGCCATAAAAGAATAAAGCATCCTGGGAGAAGCCTTTTTTGTCACCCTAACCTGGGGAGGTTCTTTTGTACTAGGGACTGTCCCACCAATGCGCTTTGTCCCTTGTACCATAGGCTCACCAGCCTCCACACTCCATTACACCTAAGGGCTTTTTCAAGTGTTTTATCAAAGAAGGGCTGCTCAAAACATGATAAATATGAAGGTGTGCATGTTGTTAGCCCACTAGCAGACATTAAAATCTGCATTTTGGGGTTGCTGAAGGAAGATGAATGATGGAGTGGGTGGGTGCATACACTCCCAGATGAGTTCTTCTATTTTTTTTCCTATTGTACCATGCAAGAAAGATGCTGAAGGATTGGACTAATAACAGGACCTGATTCCAAATCAAATTTGGAACCAAATTGGACCATGCCAAATTCCTGCAAGAAAGCTTTTTATTACAGATTAAAAAAACCCCAAAAAACAAACAAAAAACCACCACAAAAACAAAGAAACAAACCAACCAAACAAACCAAATCTGTTTAGAATGTGCAGAGGCAAACTTAGTTATAAACAAAGGTGCCATGTGTAAGATGGATGTGCCAGGTCACAAGTCTGTGAGGCGTTAGAGCTCTGTGCCTGACAGGCACCGCTAATGCAGAATGACAAAGGACACTCCCATGACATTACACACCACAGATGTGAAACACCAGGCCGACCTGTAACAAAGAGGTGTTTCAAGTGCACTGAGACAAAGGTGTGTAGCACCCACTCAGCACCCATTGCTGGCTTTCAAAACACCACACTTGTGACTGGGGTTTGTAAAAGATCAGCTTCAGGATCAAATAACAGTATCTGATGAGATATTTTTTCACCTGAGCTCAGAGGGAATGAGTGTTCATAACCCTGCACTGACACAAGAAAAAAACATCAAATTCAATTTATTCCCCTATGAAAATTTTTTTTTTTTTTTTTCTTTTTTTTTTTTTAATTGCTGTTGTTATTTTGGCTGGTTGGTTGAATGTTTGGGGTTTTCTTTAGTTTTGCTGTTGTGCTATTTTGCTTTTGTTTTTCCAAAAACCTTAATATACCTGGCATGTTGTTTATAAAAGGCTGAGTGAAGCCCTCAGTGAGGTTACCTCTGCGCTGTGATGAATGGTAACAAACTGCAGCATCTCAGCTCTGTGTTTGATCTCTACCCACAGAGGCCAGATGGTAACATTTTCTTCTTAGAAAAAAATGAGTATTTCTGAAAAATCTGAGCAGTTATGAATTTTGATGTTCTTCTCTTATCTGCATATTTCTTGTGGAAGAATGAAACATCCATTTTACGGAAAGGGTAATTATAGCTTGTGACACGAACTTTCTAGGTACAGTGGGTCAGAGTTGAATATCAAGTAATTTGATTTTTTAAATGATTTATTACTAGTTCTTTAGTTATTTTGACCATTAATCATTTCATTGTGTCCCTTTGTTGAGAGCTATCTAGCATCTTGGACTTGCCAGTCTGTGACATGGAACATTATTTTAAATGAGTTATCTAATTGATATGGGTACAAGAATACTGGAACAGAGGTGGCCAAAAAGTATGCTGTTAATTCTTGTATCTAACCACTAGTTATCCATTTCTCCCAACCAGCTTTTTCACAGAAGCTGAATAAAGAGAAAGACTACACTGTCCTGACAATTATAGAGCTTCCAACATATAGGGTTAATACTACTATAAAAATATTTTATAGATAAATTCTTTCTGTGCATTCCAGGAAAAAATATTTGGAAGACTGTATATAAATGCATCATCTGGTGACATTTACCCTAATAGTATAATTAAGACAGAACTAAATGAAGAGCACTCCTAATGGGCTTTTTCCATGTCACTTATTATTTATATATCACTGCCAATTCTGTCTTTCTTCTTTTTTCAGATTTATATTTTGGAAGCATTGGAAAACACTGCTAGGCATTGTATGCATACATTGTGATAGAAATATCTTTTCCAAGTAATTTTTAATCTGAAAGAAAACATTTTCTCTTACTCTCCCTTCATGATCTTCAGATTAAGGACAGTCTTGTTGACTTAATATCTGTGCTTGTGCCCTTGGTTTCTCTGCATCAAAGAAAGACTTGACATGTAGGTACACAGTGGTAAGGGACCTGGAAGTGTTTCTGGAGATAAATAAATGTCAGTAGTCCAAGCCTTAGCCAGCTCTGATTAATCTTTCCTAATGCCAGGTGAATTACAGGTGGGAGCGAGAACTATGGGAAACTGAGACCTAAATAGTTTCAAGTTTCTTAATATCTTCTCATCTGGAAACCTTAGTCACTTTCATTGCTTTTCCCAGGACTTTTCTATTCCTGCCATGCTGAGTTGACCAAAACAGAGCACACTGTTCAAGGTGACAGTAGACTACACCACTGATTTATCATTCTTCCCTTCATGGCACCTAGTACAAATGAAAAAGTTACAATCATGAAGTAAAGTTGCAGCTTTCAGCTCCCGGTGTATACTCCCTGCAAATATGGCCTGTGAGACTCCAAATAAGAAAAAAAAAAAAAAAAAAAAGAACACACCACGTAATGGATATTTAGTAGATCAGAGGGTATTTTGAATTACCTTTGGACAGTTTCTTTCAGCAGATAAATCAATATTCACCCTCTTCTTTTGTCAGGTTGTGATAGGCTTTTGTTTACATCTGAAGATTAAAAGCAGCACAGTGTTAGAATATTCAGTGGAAGCACTGTGATAGATAAGATGTCAAGGAGAGCTCCAGGAACTACAACAATGCTTTAAAAAGATAAATAAATATACAGTGTTATCTTCTGAGCTGAAGCCTCATACAACTTCACTTTTAAATATGTATGACCAGAACCTGTTTTGTTCACACATTTGTAAATGTTCTCTTACAAAGCAAACCAGTAGAGGATGGAATAGATTACTTGTGGAAGTAGCCAATATACCACAGGGATATTCAACAGCCAAGTGGTGAAAACAGACACGAGGATAGGCTGTAAAAAGTAACTCTGCAGTAGTCAGGACCCAAGAAGTATTCTTGGTGAACTCTGGGGTTTCTGTCTTTGCTCTTCCCCAAATGACTGACTCTGCACTCAGATGGCAAAAAGTTTTTCATTAGATCTCCTCAGCATCAGAAAAACCGATCTGCACTTTTGAGAGAGATCTCATTTCTGTCTGGCTGTTTGTCTGCTGTCATATTTCCTGCTGTCTGTCTGATGTCTTGAGAAATTCACTGAGTAAGTTTTATGTGGCTGGTGCCTCTGACTGGGGTAGCCCAGCAGAGCTGGAGGCGATGGATTGATGACCAAAAATGAATCAACAAATATGGACAAGCATTCAGTCTTGGAGAGTGTTCTGGGGGCTCTTTCTAGATCTTCACTTTTCCTTCTTACTGTACACCTCTACTTTGGCTTTTTTCAGTGCAAAATACTGGGATGAAGTAACTTGAGTTTTAAGTTAGCATAATTTTAGTTTTGTGTAGGTCTGATCTTAAAACACAATGATAGGAAAAAAAAAAAGAAGACAATTAATTTTCGGTTCTTCCTTCCTGTGGGCATATTAGAGATAGATGGATATGTAGGTAGGTAGATAGATAGATAGATAGATAGATAGATAGATAGATAGATAGATAGATATTTAAGTAGTTCTGCATCCTCAGAACACTTCCCCCCCCACCCCTGCAAAAAAACAAAATCCAAACCCAAAACAATGCCACCTAAGGTGCTTAGCAACTCAAATACCATTGGATAAGTGAAATATTTCATTAATATTTGTATCTCATTGGTATCTCATTGGTAATCTAACACTGATATATGTTGCAGGAATTAAAGGTCTTAGTGATATCACCCTAGAACAATTTCCCTTGCATCACCGAAACATTAGCATATTCCCTCTATATCAACAGAGTATCTCTGGTTTCTTCACTGATCAGTTTAAATGTAGGTGGTATTAGAAAACATTTTCATATCATGTAACTTTACACAAACAGGCTGTCAGAGATGTGCACAGAGTAATGAAATTGAAAAATGCTCCAAAAAGTGACAGTGGAAATGGAGCGAGTCCTCCAGGACATGGTCATGCTTTTACTGTGGACCAGGACACCAGAGAGAATTTAGCTTCTTCCCACCTGGACTTGTTCTGAGCTGGTTCTATAGCTGCCAGAACCTGTTCTATGGGGCAGACAACTTCCACAGAGTGCTGCCAATAAGAAGGTATTATGGTAGGAAATAAGAATGGAATAAGAAGGTATCCACATTTACTGGATCAGTTTGAAAGTCACTCAAACCCCGCTTGGCTTCTACATGGACAACAAAGCACCAGCTCATGCCCCAAAGAGTTAATCATCTAAGGGGCATCTGGGTGCTGTCAAACCTGCAAAGGGAAAGCTTGGAAATGGTACTATGTTCCGTAGTCAGAGGAGCTGCCTAACACTCTGATGCAGCTCAGGTTTTGAAAGCGATAGTGTTTTTATGTCAAAATAAAAGAATTTAATAACTTTATCACAACGCAGAATTGTGTTTGAGAGAAAAAGCTGTTTCTCTGTGAAAAAAAGAATGTTTTTCCACCCTCCCCTACGTTCCCTTTAAAAATATGCAGAGAAATCAAGGTTAACAGATCCTTATTATTTAATCAAAAGTCCTTCCTATGATTTTTATTGAAATAAACAACTGATTTCATTATCTATGTGACCTCCAAGACTTATATTACAGCTTGCCCCATGCAGTGTTTATGGTATCAACAGAAATGAATAATTCAGACATCTGTCCCAGCCACTGTATTTTTATCACCACTTAAGTCATCTTTGGCTATATTTTCACCTCTATCTCAGTCAGAAGACTCTCCTACTCTTTGCTTTCTATAGCCAGAAAGCAAATCATTCAAGAACAGAATATTCAGCAAATTAACACCAGTGTTAAACATTATAACATAGGCTGTTCTTCTTTTCTGATCTTTTTCTTTTTTTATTTTTTTTATTTTTTTGTCCAAGCAAGTAATTAATTGCTTCATTGTCCATTTAAATGCAAAATTGGGGAAGAAAAAAAAATTAAAAAAAAGAGATGAAGCAGAAAATTTGGATATTACAGGATGTAAAATGCAAATTTATGGTTAATATGTCGCATATATAAAGGGGTCAGACACATTTCACATTTGGCAATGCAAAAAGTACTCGTTAATACAACTGACTTTACCCATATCACAGTTATTGCTCAGTCACCCTAACCTTTATTTTACAAGGATGCTGAAGTATTTGGTCAAATCAGAGCACATGGAGCTCTCTATGGGTGCACAGCTAAGCGTGTGCTTCAGTAAAACAGGGGTTGGAGGCAAAACACCAATCATTTTGGGAAGAAAAAGAAAAGGAAAAAAGACTCTCCCACTAAAATAATTTTGTTCCCTAAAATATGTTTTGCATGCTGATCACATTTACAAGACTTGAGTCATTTGAACTATTGTATTTGATTCTGGAGGGCTTGAGATTGTTTTTGGTTATTGTTATTGGTTTTGTTTTCTCCATAGTACTTGAGCTTGGGAAGGGAGAATGAGAAACACTACTTACTTCATGCAGAGAAGTCACAGACTGCCTGACCCCAGGTGGTCTGAAATCTGAGGCAAAATCTTCATACCTCTTTGTGAGGTAGATTCCTGGAGTTTGTGGTATGAAGATACACGGATAATAGGAAATGCCCATGTCTGATGCACCAAACAGGTTTAACCGAACTAATTTATTCAATTTGTAATAAGGAGATGCAATTATATTTCAAATTGATGAAACGACTGTAACAAATGGCTTTTTGCTAAAATTAAGTTTTCTACCTCTATATTTATATTTACTTTTCTAAAACTTATAGAAAGCTATACATACAATGAACTCAAGGTGGTATAAAGATTGCACAAACTGGCACTGTTACCCAGACTTCCAATAATTTAGTAACCCAGAAGAAATCTTATCTAAATCACATTCTCGCTTTTTGTTTCAGTTTGGTCAGCAGGCTCAAACAATCTGTGGACATGTGAAGCAGGAGAGAGATATGGGTGCTACCTCAATGCAACTGATCCTTATAAGGTACATAAGGAGATAAAATATCTTTCCTGTTTTCTTTCCCTTCTAAGTTAAAACACAATGGAGATAAAGAGAGATATAACCCACATGCTTGAACCTTTGATAGAAACCACGAGGGAAGCAGAAAAAGACAAATATCCCCTTAATGACAGACTCCTGATAGCACAAATCCAACTAATTTATTTTCCAATGTACCCAGGGAAAAAAAAAAAGAAGAAGAAAAAAAAAAAAGGGCTGAGTTTGTGGGAAGGCTGGGAGAAGGAGGAGGCAGACAGCAGGAAAAAAAGGAGAGAAGGAAAACTTAATTATAAATTATGAATTAAGTTTACTCCAAATGTGTTTTTCGGTTTACCTTTAGGCTTTTCATTTATATGATGATAGATATACATGATAGATAGATATACATGATAGAACCAATGGTCAGGGATTAAAGTATATTTTGTGTTCTTCAAATGAAACCTGTGGAACATTTTAGAGAGGTCATATATAAATTTTTTTAAGGGTCTCTGCAAGTGGCTCATGTTTGTCTCTCTAAATGTATGCATATTTCAGTATCTTTTCCACTTGGCCAACACTTCACCATCAATCACCTCGATTACTTCTTCATGGACTCCATGAAAGGAAAAAAGCAAGAAGCAAAGAATCAGAGAGGAGCTTAAAATGTTTGAGTATGAATGCCTCAATAACAAAACTTCACTTGATGAAAAAAATAGTCAGAACAGACACTAGCTGATTTCCAAATAAATATGGGGCTGAGCTGGGCAGTTAGGAGTATGTAACAGCTCAGAGTTTCAGTTTGGATTTTGTTTTGTTTTGTTTTGTTTTGTTTTTTAATTTGGCTACTTTACAGCTGAATAATTCTCCTTATGTCTTAGCTGCAAATCAGTGGTATTGACTTCCACAGAAAGACTCTGAGATGTCCTAACGAAGCACATTTTACCAGAGGTAAGTGTTTTACCCCTTCTCAGGGACACGCTTGGGTTCACAGAGAGACTTTTGAGTTACAAGTCGTGTCCTTGTAACTCCTGTGGTTCAACCCCTGGGTCATCCAAGGTGTAGCAACAGCCTTTTGCTTTGTCTTGTGGCACCTTGACAGTGGTAAAGGGAGGTGGGGATGAGATGGGGAGGACAAGGAACAAGAAATCACAGAAGACCAGTATCTTAGTGTTAAGGCACTCATATGATACAAAAATATTTTTTCATTCCAGTCCTGTTTCCTTTTAGAATTATGGGTTTAAAATGGAGGTAAAAAGCATTGCCATTTAGAGCTCTGTACCTTCACTTAAATACTCAAGTAATAAACTTAGGAGTAATGTTCACATAATTGCTCTTAGTAATGGCATGCAAAATGGGCAGTTTCAATATAGATAATTGAGAATACACCTATACCCACCTCCAGCATCAGAAAAACCTGTAACTAACATGAAAGTTCCTCTTTCGAAAATGTGGAAATCACCTGTTCCTGACCAAGTAGGAAAATCATGGATTCAAAATGTCTTCTCTTCAGCATGCTTCCCTTTAGTCATGTCTTCTGAAATGCCTGGTCTGTCTATCCTGTGAATACCAGAAAGGGTTTAGAAGTGCTAGAGAGAAAGGATAAACTGGGACAACATGAAAATGATGGGAGGTAATTTCAGGAATGTTAAAAGATGACTGGAGGAAGCCAAGAGCTGGTCAGAAACTGGAGTGAAATACAAATATTTTTGTGCATCTGGCATTGCAAAGAAATGAGGACTGTTCTGTAATATTTTACCTTCCTTATGTCCAAATCAGTTTCACCACATCTATGTGTGCTGTTTATATGTAGTGAAATGGGTGAAAGCTTTTTCCACAGAGAAAAAATCAGATGATTTAAACAAGTCTCTGAATAGCCTATCAAAAACTTAGTGAAACAACTGAATGAAGGTCAGGAAAAAGTACTGGTTAAGGCAGATTTAAAATCTGTGTTTAGGAAAAACAGAAAATGCTAAAAAAACAGTATGAAAATATATCAGAAGAAAGTCAACAAAGGTTACTTCTATGTCACTTTGGTTGCTGGGTTGGACTTCTGCCTTCAGTTTTTTCTGTAAGATAAGATTTTATCTGTTTTATACTCTGACCCAAAATTCTAGTTTGCTTTAGAGTTGCTGGCTGTTTCTTACCTGGACAAGTTCTCAGTACAGACCATTTTTTAAGCCCATTTAAGGCTTAAAAAAATCTTCATCTTCGTGAACAGGGGTGTGTTGGTGTCAGTGGGCCAGCCTGTGAGCCAGGGAAAGTGTCTGAGGCTGGCTGGTGGAAAAACTCAAGCATTTGGAAAATACCCTCTGTTGAGGGGTACTTGACTTTACAGCTTGAAAGTTGAAGGAATTGGTGTGTTTTCCCCTGTGTACTAGCTGAGCCAGAGGCAGATGTGGGGAACAGTTAAGGACGAGGGAAAAGGGAAAAGAGAGAAGGGAAAAAGGAAAAGGGAAAAGGGAAGAGGGAAAAGGAAAAAGGAAAAAAGGAAAAATAAAGGAAAAGGAAAAATAAAGGAAAAGAAAAAGGAAAAAAAAGAAAAAGAAAAAGAAAAAGAAAAAGAAAAGAAAAAGAAAAAGAAAAAGAAAAAGAAAAAGAAAAAGAAAAAGAAAAAGAAAAAGAAAAAGAAAAAGAAAAAGAAAAAGAAAAAGAAAAAGAAAAAGAAAAAGAAAAAGAAAAAGAAAAAGAAAAAGAAAAAGAAGAGGCAAGGGATAAAATAATCCTAAACCAAACAACTTCAAATATTTCAAGAAATGAGTTGATAAATATTTTTCTATCTGATTTGCTAGCCCTTATTTGCTCCTGGTTTACTAATTCTAAGTTCAAATATCTTTAGTACCTGTGATCCTGGATGTTGTCAAAAGTTTCTTTCAAATTATTTTTTTCAGCTGATTCTGGTGATAATCTAACTCTGTGTAAGTTCCTGCTAAGTGTATGGAAAACTTAACTTCTGCACTTTCCAGATTGATAATGTCACCCAAACTCTTGCTGAAAAGTGATTATCTGAGAGTAGAACATCAACAAACAAAAGTCATCACAAACCAGTCCCTGATGCTCAGAATTCATATTCTTGTGATTAAAACAATGTTTTCAGTCTTAAAAATTATATGTCTAATTGACAGATCTTTCTCCAAGTTACATATATGCAAATTACTTCCTCTCTCTGCTTCATTTTTCTGGTTTCAAGTACAGGATTTACAGCTATCTCTGTTTTAACTAAGCTATTTAAATCAAAGTCTGTGTAGTCAAGAGAGATCATAACATTAGCCCGGGTTCACACCCTCGGTCTGCCACAAAATACTGGTGAGACCCCGGGCATGTCACTTAGCCTGTATTTTAACTTGATTTTCATCTCCCTGATGTGAACCATAAGCCATATTGCTTCTCTGGGGTGTATGTTCAGTAATATTTTCAGTGAGCTTCTGTGATGGTTTTTCAAACCACATTATTACCTTGATAGATTTCGGATTGAACTGGCGCAGCACAGGAGGTATTTCTATTGTTTAGACAAGTTATCTTTGTCAAGCTGAAAGGAAAGAAAAAGATGAGAGAGAAAATGAAACCTACACCTCACTAAATAACTGGCATTAGGGATTTTATAGTTTGTGTTGCTTCTCTAAGAATGACTAGGATGTTGTTCTTATAATCCTTCACGTAATTTTCATGATAAGTGCTTGACTTTTCTAGTTAGCTTGAGTTTGCCCTGGGTGAGAGATGTGCATCACCTTGGGAATAATATCTTTTTGTTTTATGCATATTGCTGGTTGAATACCAGTGCTGAATGCTTTTCACATTTCCTCTGTGATTTGAATGCTCTATCTGAATCCTGACCTGCCATTGTTACTTGTGTCTTTTATTTCTCCTTTTAGTAGCATTCATTGTTTTATTTTATTTTATTTTTTTGGTTTGGCTGGGGTTTGTTTTCCTTTCTCTTTTTTTTTTTTTTTGTGCTTTTATTGCAGCCATAAAAATGAAAAATTACTTTATTATATATATACAGAATTTCTTTTGAAACTTTCTCACTCATGACTGACTAATCACCACTAGGGGATATGGGAATCACTCTCAATAATGTGTTTTAAGAAGAGTATAAAACGGCAGCGGAACAAAGAAAGAAATATTCACCACAATACAATGTGGTGCTAAGATCTCTGTAGCATCTTAGTGCTGGCAATATTTCCTTTGCTGGCATGGTTATAACTGTATTACATGCACACAGGCACACGCACACACACACACCAGCACAGTCACATTTTAGTGCCTCACGTTTCTCAGGGATGTGATCCCACTAATCTGTCAGTATTTACCTGTGTCAGTGGCTGGGAAAGCATCTCCCTGTCATTTTCATATCAGGGGACAGCCTCAGTGAGGTCCTGAAGGCTGCACACCTGTGGGATGTCTGGAGTGCACTGGTGGTCTAAAGGAGAGGTTCAAGGATAACCATTGCCACGTCTAAGTGCACCAGCGAAGGAACAACAGGAAATCCACTGAAAAATCTTAAACAGAGACACTGATGTGGACAAACCTTCACTTCATCCTGGAATTCTCCTGTTTACTTTTACATAAGTACTGTATGGACTTGCAATGATGTTTTAGCGCTACACATCTTAATAACTCTAAATTAACGGCTATTATATCACTTGGCATTACTTTCTTGTCCTTTTTGTCATGTTGAAATCCTCTGTCTTCCCCAAAAGGATAAAGAAAACCCCACTCCTAGAAATCCTGTCATTTTTGAAATTAATTTTCCTGGCAAGCTTTGACATGTTTTTTTGTTTTCATACAGACTTATATTGCAATTTTCTTTTTCTGAATGAAAAAAAGGAAATCTGAATACTAGCACTGCTTCATATTATCATATTTCTTATTTTTGTTTAAGAGGAAGTATCCTAACGGCAAATGCTCAGTGTTAGCCATTACTTTATATCAAATCTAAGTATGTAGTGACATAAATACAGGTTATTCAACCTATGCACTTACGTACCTTTATTCTAGGAGCCAGATAAATATGAATAAAAATAACAGAATTAAACAAATATTTTTCTGCCTTTACAAGATGATATAATGTAACCTATGGAAACCTAATGAGATTGTCTGAGTGCAAGGAGGCAGATGGACATCTTCCAAGGATGTCCCATCTTTCTAGTCTCAGGCATCAGACAAAGGTTAGAGCTTTATGAACTGAATCCAACCACCTTTTTTTTCTTTTTTTTTTTGACAGTTTCCTTTATTGAATCATAGAATCACAGAATGCTTTGGGCTGGAAGGGACCTTAAAGATCACGTAGTTGTAACTCTCCTGCCATGAGCAGAGGTGTCACATTCTCTACGTCCCTCAGAATGTAGATGTGATTCCACAAGGTATTTATGCAGTGATTTGTTTTTCCTACTCTTTCAAAAAATATTTCCCTTTTCTTTTTAGGGGTTTTACACCTCTTCTTAAAAACCCACCCTATGAAGGGACATCCTTTGAAGTCTCTAGACTACAGACTCTCAAGAACAATCCTCCTGTCCATGCTTTATCTGCTGTTTCAGTGTTTGAGGCAGAGGCCAACCCCAACCTTTGGTGTTGGCAGTGCCCAACCCAGGGAAATGAAGCCATGCCTGACCTCTCCCTGATGATGCTGGAATCCCTGATGATGTGTAGCTATCTCAGCCACAGAGGAAGGTCCAAAGTCCAAGGTCTAGCTCTGGTAACCACGGGCACAGAAAGCATTTTTAACCAGCAGTTTTAGGAGCGCTCTTGGAGGTGCCGGTGAGCCCATCCTGTGCCATTCTGCAGCGGCCCCCTCTGCATCTATTTCTCTATTGTTTTGTTCCTTTTTATGGTTGCCTGTTTCTCTGCAGGTAGCTCAGCGATTAGTGAAGCAACCGACTCTGCCTTTTTCAGCTCATCTCAGGGTTCCAGGCAAAACAAGCCCATTTGAAGCTGAGCCTGACGCTCGCAATAATTCCCCATATGTTGATTTTCACACCAGCCTTGGGTGGCTGCTCCTCATTATTTGATTTTCTCTGCATCAGTTTTGTTTGTGTGAGTGTGTGCATGTGTGCCTGTGCGTGTGTGGCTTTTTTCTTTCCAGTTTGAAGTCACTCTGACCTAAATAGAGGAAAGTGTGGGCAGCAGTTTAGTTGTAGGTGCCACTTCAAAGACTCAGAATGCTACAATCTGCAAATAAGAGCTTTCAGGGAGGGGAGAGGGGTAGAAGACATCAGTGTATATTCAGGGATGTCACTTCTGACAGGACTAACAACAGATGAACCCCAGAGGCTCTGATTTCTGCGGGTATTACACCCCACATGTCTCTAGAGCTTAGGGGGTGGATTTTTAAAGGAATCATTTGCATATCACTAGACTTAATGCAGTTAAGTTTATGATTTAGTAAAACTGATCTGAAAGGGAAATACAGCAAAAATAAAAGGTATGATTATGCTTAATTAAATCAAGGAAGGATCCCAGCTTCCCAAAGATCATTGGATTAGATTGGGGTGGGGGCAGGAAAGAAAGAAAAAAAGGATTCTTATGAACCATGTTCAAACACATTTAAACCCAGAGTGAGAATTACCAGGAACAGAAAAGTACATTAAGCAGACAATATAGGTTTTACCACAAGATTCAGCTGTATATGCAAAGTCAGAGCACTCTTGGGAATGGCAGATGTGTGTGGTTAAGGATGACAGTCACTTACTTTAACCTGTTACTGCTGTTAAGTACAAGCCCATCACTCGGACACATCTGCTTACTCTGTGTAGTGGGCTCTGACTTTCTGTGAGCTTAAAGATTAATAGGAACACAGGAAAAAAAAATAGATGTGGGCAAGTTGTGGCTTAGACTGGGCCACAGAACTCTACAGCTTCCTAGTTGTATGTCCAATTTATCACAGCAAGTTAACATTCACATTTCCACTTTCCCTGCAAAATCCTTTGGGAACACAAGACATTACTTGTCTTTCCATTCATGCTTTCCAGTCACTCTCTCAGAGAATCATTTTCACTCTGTAAATCACTTGATGAAAAATTATTCTTCAGGAAATTAATACTGAGAACATGTTTTAGGAGCCAGAACTGTAAAACTAACGCTGAGAAATGTGCTGGTTTACTGCTGCTGGGTGACAAAGACAAGCCCAAAGCATGCTTCAGACACAGTGACTTGTTGGGCTGCATCCTTACATCACCTCACTTTGTGTAGCCACTAACAGAGTGATGTGAGTGACTTCACCTCTCCTTGTAGGTGACTCCATTTCAAAGCCAAGGACGTACCCCTTAAAGATGACCAGCAGATGTCCAGCAGGTCAGGGGGGTGATTCTCCCTCTCCTCTACCCTGCTCTAGTGGTATCCCCAACTGCAATGCTGCCCCCAGCCCTGTGACTCCCAACACAAGAAAATTGTGGACTTGTTAGAATGACTCCAGGGGAGGCCATGAAGTTGGGCACGGGCCCGCAGCACCTCTTCTAAGAGAGGTGGGATTGATCAGCCTAGAAAAGAGAATTATTGCACATTCCAGTACTAAAGGGGCTATCAGAGAGCTTGAGAGGGAATTATTGAATTGCATGTAGTGATAGGACATGGGGTAATGGCTTTAAGATGAAGATACTACAAAAATGGCTTTAAGAATTAGATACTACAAAAATATTCTTGACTGTGAGGATGGTAAGGATCTGATACAGGTTGCCCAGAGATGCTGTGGCTTCCCCATCCCTGGAAGTGTTCAAGACCAGACTGGATGGGGCTTGGAGCAATCTGATCTGGTGGAAGGTGTTACTGCCCACGGTAGGGGTTTGGAAAAACATTATCTTTAAGGTCCCTCCCAACACAAACCATTATATGACTTTATGAGTGAAGCTATCCCCTGAGTATTTCTTCCAAACAACTTATCTATGCCAATCTAGGCTTATTAACTCTGTTTTTACACTAAAATGTTGAATCTTTCATCTTTTTTACATATATATATATATAAATTTGATAATATAAGCAAGCTTTCATTGAACAAGGCAGGGTTTGTCTTTACAACATGTAAAGTGCTTTTGTGTGATTTTTTATAATAAGGAGAAACTCGCACTTGGGGGAGAAATACAGGTTTTACTACAGCTGTAAAGGAATAAGAACATATTCTTGGGTGGATGCCCATCTACACCATACTTCAGCTTGTGATACCTTGTTTGTCTTTCCCTAAACATAAAAAAAAAAAAAGGGAAAAAACAAGTTTAGGTAATGCAGGGGCCATAAAGACAGAAAAGCAGGATTGTATTAAAACTGGCAGTTAAGGCATTCTCATGAGTTCTGGGAAGTGTAAGTTGGAGCTTTCTGACACAAAGGAGGGACATCAGTGTAAAACAAATAGTGAAAATTGGCTGCTGTAATCAGTGGTACACACTGTCCTATTGCACTTCAGAAAAAGAGAGGCTGTGACATGACACAGAACCCAGCACTGCCACCTAAGCAGACTGAGGTGAAAGCAACTGCTGGACTGCCTGCCTATGACAAGGTGATGGCTTTGGCTGCAGGCAGTATTGGAGCTTTATGGAGTTCTGTAAGCCTTGTTGCACAAAAAAAAATGGAGACATCTGTAAACACTGAGATGCCCCAGCAATTAGGATAGGGTGAGAAATTATAAGAAATTTACGTGCTTAAACTGCGTCTAAAATTAAATTTTTCAGTCTAGGTTGTTACAGGTATGACTCTTACTGGCTCTGCTCTTTTGCAATGAGCAAAATATCTCAAACATCTGAGTATTTTGATAGTCTCTTAGAGATTTCTGACCCTTTACACAATACCTTTTCAGACTAAAGAAAGAACAGAAGAAGGTACAACACTAATTCTCTGCATTTGAGTCAGTCAATGAAGAAGGTCCCATAAATTTCCCCTATTTTTCTTAATGTCTTCAGAATCATTCATTTCCTACCAAAACTACCAAATGTACTGCCACTGTCACTGGCAGTGCAAAGAGCAGAGCTCTATTCTGGTGCATCTTCACCAAGCTCTGTTGTCCATCAGGCACGCAGAGCTGACAGCAACACTGGCTGTCTACAGAGTGAACTCAGCAGCCAACGGAGAGGAGATTGATGTCTCTGCACCAGGAAGTTTTGGCCAGCCAAGTGCTTCTGCAGTACAAGACCTCAGCAGCAGCTGCTTAAACTACTCTGTAGAAAGGCTCACGTTTAGCAAACAATTTTGGTGGCATAATGGACTCCGCACTGCCATGGTTGGACAGGAAATTATTCAATTAGATGGAATTAAATTATTAGAGGTGTTGGTCATTATTGTTGTTGTTGTTGCTGTAGTTGTTGTTGTTTATTATTCACTTAGTGCCAATGGGACTCAGTAATGTTCATATCTGCTAAATGTGGGGAGTTACTTTAACATGTACATGTCTGCAAAGTAGGTGTGCACAGCCATTTGTTCGTGAAGGACTGGGTCAGGATGTTCTTGCAGAGGTCACCACAGAAATATCTCCTAAATGCAATCTTAAATGGAACACGGTGCAAGGAGAAATACTGTCTTAATATATATATTAAAATAATAAAAATAATTTTAAAAAAAAGATTAAAACTATTTTGAAGCTTTAAATAAGCAGGGAGAGGGAAAGGGTTGTTAGGAGCATTTTCTGAAAGAATAAAGAGAATGAGGCAGGGGAACATGCTCCTGTAAAGAATGGCTCTGCTGAGCTCCAGAGGTTACAAAGAGTAAATGTGATTCTATGTGATATTGCTCATTCTGTGATCAGGCCTCCTGGACCAACATAGGGAAAATATTCCTACTAAATCTTTACATTCCCAGTTTGTGTTGGGGAAAACACTGTACAAACCAAAAGATCAGGCCCCATATCCATAAGAAATCCCAGAAATATTGTTTGGATTTTTCTCCCCACTTTGTCTATTGGTGTTTTAATTTTTTTGAAACTGGAACTAAATTTATGGAAGTAGAGACTCTTAAACCTCTCACCCTGCTTTGAAAGTTTCAAAACTGTTGTAGTGCAAATCAAGTCAGTTAATTACCCAAAGCATTTTTATGCTTTTAAGTAGAGAGAGGTTGAAATACAGAAAGAATTCCATGGCAAGTATTAAAAAACCAATCTACTTATTGAAATAGTTCCATTAAGTCACTCTTCGTCTTTTTATCTGATTTTTTTTCTTCCTGAGTTTATTTTAAAATACTGTACCTATCCATCTTTTCAGGAAAGGCTATATGTTCTTTGAATCCATGTATTCAAAGCAGTTCATTCCTTATTTTGCCTGAGTCACCTCTTCAAATGTCCTTCCTGAAGTTCTTCACTTTCTTCACCCTCAACTTATTATCTTTTTCCCAGGTCCCAACATTCCAATTCCAGTTACTCACACAGTTTTAAGGATTAAAGTCTCATTTTATTTAATGGAGTGTGCACAGCTATATTTCATTATTGCCAGAAAAATCCATATGCCACATTTTTAAAAATAAATCCCCACTAGAAATGTTGGAAACCTTACAGACTTTGATTGAGTTGCCCCAGGTCAAACTGAACATCTGGGAAAGAACTTCTGCCTAGGAAATGGTTGTGCATCCTTGAATACTCCAGTGGCCTCACTCTTGGAATAGGCTTTGGTGAAGCTGTGTATAAAATACAAGGATATCATTAAATATTTCCATATTCCATGTCTTTTTTTTCTGCACTGTTTTGCCAGCCCAATAGTGTACATATGCCATTGTGGAACCAGTTAATTATTAATACACATATCAATAGATTATGGTTAAATAGTGTTAGCCAGATATATAATTTTGTGAAGGCTGTTTTTTTCCTATTCCTTTTGGCACTGCAAACTATTCACAAATCAGTTGTTAATCTATTCAGTGTTTAAGGATAAGGGTCTGAGCCAAAAGCCCTTTGAAGTCAGTGAAAAAACCCCACTGACTTCAAAGAGCTCTGGATCAGCCCCTAACAGAAAAAGATCACAAACAAACACATATTAGACTATCAAGTTACTTAGAAAGCAGTTTGCATATCTTTAGACACAGTAAACACATTGCTGTCATAGCAATTAAAAGCTCAGATCCAAAATCTGAATCTTGAAATAGTCTGTTAGGGAGATCATCTTATTTTGGTTTTGGGGATGAAATGTAAATCTAGATAGGGAACAAATGGATTGATAATAGATACCAGGCACTGTATGTGCTTTACATGACTATATATGAAGGATCTAATAAAAAGAAGACCTTGAATAAATATATTGCACTATGTCATGCTGGTTCATTTGGATGCTTCATCATAGTGTAGGTTCTGAAAGGCTATAAGGGTTTGAAAATAATCTTGAATTTGTAACTTATTCTTTTTCCTCTTTTTTGTATAACATGATATATATAACTTGTCGTACTCTCCTTTTAATATTTTAGATTTATGAAATTAGTTAAAAACTACTGTTTAAAAGCCCTTCTTCTTAATATTCATGCTGCCTCAAAATATTATATCTCATGCACAATCTCAATATTATGATTGAGAGCTCATCCACTGTTGCAAATTGTCTGCAGATTTCTAAAGCTCCAGGATTTGGAACTTAGTAATTTTTGTCTGGAAGCATCCCAGAATACTTATTTTTATGCTATACATTTAATATGGATACTGATTTGGGTCCTATCTTTACCATAAAGCCACTGGTAAGAACCCACTACCATTGTATTTTACAAGTGTCAGAAATTATTGTAACTGTGTAAATGGAGGGAATATTCTCCCTTTTTTGTTGTCTAGAAGTAAGCATGTGCATAGTTGGGGCAGAGTGAAGACAGAAGTGGACAGAGACATAAATGGACAAAATAGAAATATTTAAGCAGATATTTCCAGAAGATGATTTATCCCTCCCAAAGCCAAGCACCTTTTAGAAAGTGTGGCAAGCTTTTGTCCAAAGCTCAGTATTTGTCTAGTCTGGTTCTCAACAGAGTAAAACTACTTTAATTTAGTTTGGTCATCTCATTTTAAAATAGTATAAGTAACTGAGTTGAAACTTGGTGTCAGCAGAGGATGGGAAAACTGGTAATGAAAGGAAATATTTTCCTTTACAATTAGGTGTTAAAAAATATTAACCAAGGACACACAAAATGAAATGTTGCTCTTAGACCTCTTAGCTTCTAATATCAACAGTGCAGACAGATGCCTCTTGGTCAACTGTGCTGCAAGAAACATCTACATGTATAAAGCTGCATATATTTATGTGTCTGTACACATATACATTACATTAAAGGGCAGCATTAACACATATGAGACATGAAGAAAGAAACCTTCCCAAATTACGCTTTTCCAGAGTGGGGAAAGAGATGACTTGATACAAGAAAATGTCAGAGCACTGCAAACACCCAAGCTCTAATCTACCAGCTCGCATCTGGTCGCACATCTTAGAGAGGAGACTGATACGAGGGCATACATAAATCTCTGGGACAGGGTTCAGCTTGGAGTGTTTAATATAAGAGAGGTTTCAGCACAGCATCTTAAACGCTTTGAAGGGCTGCCTATACACCAAAACACTTAAATACTCACTAACTTAGAAATATGTGTGGAAACACTTTAAACCCAAAAGTTTAAAGGTTCTTTCTCTATGAACATGAATGTTTCATTGAGATTTCCTTGCAAATATACAATTAAAGTTTAGCTTCTCTTTGACCTTTACTGAGCAACAACAGAGCTAACAGAAGTTCAAGCTCAAAATCTTTTTCATTACAAGGGGGTTATTTCAATTTTCACTCTGATTTTTTTTCAAACAAAGTGGAAAAAGGAAAAAAAAACAAAGAAAAATGCAAGTATGATGCCATAATGTACCTTCTTCATTTTTATGGTTTTCTTCCTTTTTTTTTCTTTTTTCTCCTTTTTTTTTTTTCTTGTTTTTCTTTTTTCTTCTTCCTTACCCATACTCGCCCAACCCCAGGAAAAAGGAGTAAGTGAACAGAGAATTGAAGGGGAAAGAATAAAATAAATGTTTGAGATAAAAGAGATATTTTTTACAAACAAAGATATATTTAAAGGAAGAAAAATTAAAAGTCAGGAAAAAAATCCTTCTCTTTGGAAAATACTTTATTTTATTTTACCTATTTCTGTCCATTGCCTTCCCATATTGTAACATCATTTTCAACTTCATTGCAGATTTTATCCTATGATATTCTGGATGGTTTGTATCAGTGAACATTCAGAGAGATGTAGGGTGTGTTTCTGACATCAAGAAACTGTACTTAATGTAAGATTCTGCTAAAATATCCTTAGTTTCCAGGGCTCTGCTAATCATAGTGTTAGACTCAGAAAGGGAAAACCTTTCTATTTGCTAAAACAAACATTGACTTAATTTCCCTTGTTAAATTTAAGCCATTCCCCATTTTAAAACTTCTCATTGATTTTACATTCACTCCTCTGATGTAAAATCATCAGCTACTGATTTTACATCTGTCTTTCAGCTGCTGCTGCTGCTGAGCTAACCTCAGCGACTGGCATATTGTACCAAATTAGGATTTCTCCCTCTACAGCAGCTGCGGGTAGAATTGAGACAGGCTGATGAGACACCTCCAGCCCCCTCACTACTGCAGACACTGCAAAGAAGGAGGCGAGGAACAACAGTTGCAAATCATTACCACAAAAAACATCACCGTGCCACGAGCAGTGGGGGGATGATCTTTCCTTGGCGGCGCTTTCTCGCATGCCTTGTCTCTGGTGCCTTAATGCAAAGTCATTAAATAAAATGTAAACCTCCTGGGTGAGATTCATCTGCCCAAATGTAGCTGTTGACATCTGAGGCAGTCACTTGGGTCCCTGTAATCGATGGGGAATCAAGCACGTTTAAGGCACAATTCATCTAATCCTAAGGTGCAAGTCAAAAAACAGGTCACTGAATTGTGCCCTAAATGTTCCTATTTCTCTTTATTAATGGAAAGAGAGACTGAAGTATGGACTCCCTTACATTTCTACTCTACAGACACTTCACACAAGGTGAAGTAGCTCCCACCCCTAGGCCTGGCCCTGGAACAGGCTCAGCTGAAGGGAAAGCTGATGAATAATTAAAGCTCATTGCAAGGCTGTGTCCTCAGAGACAAAGTGCTCTGAACAGGAGAGGATGATCATCCAAAGCAACCACATAAGACTCCTGTGGATTGTGCTGTGGTGCTGCAAGTTATGAGCAATGATTTCCCACAGTAGGTTCCAGAGGTGGCAAATGAGAGTAGTGTCAGAGATATTGCCTGAGCATCCAGAGAAACTCATTCACTTGAAAAGATCTGAAGCTCCTGAGCTTCTAAATGAACTCATGCAAGTCTCATAGATTTTGGGAAGGTAGATAGCTTGCCAAGACTATCCATGATTTTTCTTTTTAATAGGTATATATTTACAAAGAGAATGCTTTTTAATGTTCAAAGCAGAGGCCTCAGAATTAATTGGGGAAAAATAAACCATGTGAATGTATCTATATTTTTTTCTTGCTTTTTAACACTTTCTGAGTCGTGGGCAAAATGCTATAGTTGATTTTGTCATCTTTTATTCTTGCCACAAAATCAAAAGCCCAGGGTATGACTTGTATGTTTTTCTTTCTGAACTTCAAATGGTAGAATAAATGGGGACATTTGGACACAATGGCATGTAGGTATCATGGTGTAATTAATCTCTTTTCCTTCCTATCTCTTCTCTGAAAAAATATTTCTAAGAAATGGTGTTTTTTGAGATTAAAAGTAAAATTTATTATTACCACACATAGATATTTTATAGATAGTTATTTAAAATATTTATTGATATAAAAATCATTTATTTGTTGCATGTGTGAATGAAACTCATCACAGTGCCACAGGACTAATAATGATATATCTCCTTTTCCTGAAATTTTGATTTCTTATAACCTACATTATTTGGCTTATTTTTGACAGAGAGCAGAAAATGTTGAAATGGGAAGAAAAAGATGAAAATGGGTGAGATGCTTTCCATTCTGTTTAATAAAGTACATTTTTAAAGTAACACTGAAAGCTTGTAAACAGCTGCTATAAAGTGATGGAAAACATACAGAGAAACATCAGCTGAATTTCCATATTGAGAAAGACCTATTTCCTTTTTTTTTTTTTCTAGTTCTGTTAACTCTTGCACAAGATAACTGCAACTTATGCATCTGAGCTGAAAGAATCTGATCAGTGGCATGTGCTAACCAACCTCGACACTAAGATATTTAGGGCAGCTGTCAAGCACCACAACTTTCTTCCATGCTTCTTTTCAGAATTAATTAGCAGAAGAACAGCCTTTAATACACATATTCTTGCCAAAATGAACTTGGAAGGAATCTTGCTCTACTCCCCACTACTGCCTGTTCCCAGCAAACCTCTAGAGGAGATAAATGTGCAAGATCTTAAGCTATCCACCTCCTGTTACAGCAGGTGTAAGCCAGGAGTTACAAGAGGTAACATACAGCAAGTCTTTTTGATGAAACACAATAAATCAGCCAGGTTGGTAATACCTGGCTTCAAAACTCCAATCAATTAGCTATTTCTGTTGACTGTATTGAAAGTATATCTACTTACTCCAAGTACTAATTTAATTTGCTTTAGCTGCATTCACAATGTGAATCTTAATTACTGTCTTGTGGCAAATAATTTGAGGAAGCATTACAGAGGTTTCAAAGTCCACCTGTAAGCCTCTGTTTAGAGGTGAAGACCACCTGGACTGCCATCAATCTCCACTTGCTTCACAGGCTGATGGGAGTCCCTTGAGAATTTTCAAGACTTCCCCATTGACTTTGGCTAATCTTTAAAATATCAGTGTTTTTTCTCAATACTTCAGAATTTTTTTTTTTTTTTTTATCTCATCCTTAAGCCAAGGGGCACTGACAAAGAAAGGGTGAAGTCTAGTCAAGAAGAATAAATAAATTTAAGGAAGTAAGTGTGAAACTTGAATTGGATTGAACCTGGTACAGACATTTGGAATAATTTCCCTTTTACCTGAATGGGTGACTAAAACAATTCAGACAATCCTGCTTATACTGGAATTGTTTCATGGTTGTCTCATTTTATTTGAGTTGGCCCATACACCTCTTGTTTTTTCCAGATCCACTCAATCCCATTTTAGTTCTATGTGTATATTATCGGTCCTCCTTGCTCACAGTATATTTTTCCTGAAGAGTTTTATCTATTTATTTATATGTGAATGGAAACACTTCAGGATTTTTTTTCTAGACCTGAGTAGTCAAGGAAGTGGCAAAAATCTTGTTTATGTATTGATCCAGAAAACAGTTGTCGTCATACTCAGACATGAGCTCAGATAACAACAGTCCAACCCATCTCATTTAACTTTATCTGTCTAGAAATTATATGCTGCATCAAAACTGGTCATCTCATCTTCCTTGGTGGCAAAAAGACAGATATCAACATCTCCACATAGCAGTTAATTTAAAATGTTTTAAATGCCTTTTTGGTTTTTTAGGACTGGACAAGTTATCCAGCAACAAAATTATTTCTCTTGACTGAAAAGGAAACTTGTACATGGCACTTTTTTATGCTAGATGTCTAACGCTTAGAAAACCAACCTTCAGTGAAATTAATCCAATGCCATGGACAGGAAGACACACAGGAATTCCATTTCACTCTCTTCACCAACAAAATACTTACATTCAACTTGGTTGGTTTTTCTAGTAGCTCCATTTGTCTTCTTTTTGTTTTTGTTTTGGTTTTTTTTTTATTGTATCCACCTGAGATTCCTCTAATAAAACCATATCATTCTTGATAAACTTTATTCTGAAGGTCTTGCAGTAGTTAATGATGTAGTTCTTACATTCCTGTTCTTTTGGCCTTTTTTGTTTTAAAGCACAGTCCTCAATGCAATCATGTCAGAAAAAGGAAAACATATGATCAACTACCCACCACCCTCAGGATTTAACAATGTCACAAATGTTGAGTAGCAGATTTTAACTGCCCGTCTCCCTCTCCCTCCCACCACACCCTTTTTCTAAATCTGTGGGTACTTGATGCTAGTTAGCTCCTGGTTTGGTCTTTTTTCCCTTTTTCCTCCTCAATTTCCATGCCTAATGAGCCTGAGCTGAGTTAATAATGGATGTAATAAGTAATGACTCATTGTTTTGGGGCCTGTGTGTCTCTGTGTGCAGTGGAAGAGGAAGCCAGGGCTCCAATGCTATTTGTTCTGCCATGTCACTTGCCGCCAAGCAATGCCACTCATCAATAAAAGGCAAGATGACGGATGAGTTCATTTAATGGAATTCCTCTGAGTGAGCTGCAGCCACTGTTCTTTGTAGGCTTGTTCTTTGAGTCTCTCTCTTTCTCAGTCTCTCTTCCCCCCATCCAC
>VXAC01006547.1:452060-464580 GCA_013399225.1 Rhipidura dahli | reverse complement strand
AATCAAACTTATATCAAGATTGGAATTTCAGTTGTTGGGGAGAGAGACTGGGGTTTTCTTTTGATTCCAGTGGCATCCTTTTCCTCCCCAGCTTCTCTCTTGATTGAGTCTTTTTCTCATTTTCCCCTTTCTCCTCCATTCCCCAAATTTTGACCAGGCTGTGAGTCCCACTACTGAGCACTTATTCTTACAAATGAGTATCCTGTCATGACTGTCTCTTCATCCAAAGGAGTCTAGAGAATATTTAAGTCTGTTACATGAAGAAACTTGGTTAACAGGAACACTGGGAGTTTTGTCAAATTGAGTGTAGGAAATGGGAAATTAGTGGAAAATGTTGGCTGGAAAGTCAAGAGAAGGTAAGCTGGATGCTTTTGTAGTTGACTAGAAGAAGAAAAAAGATGAATTTAACCAAAATATTTACAAGGGTGACAAAAGGGATCCACAGCAGGATATTCACAATATAATTTGAGCCAGAAAATTAAACGATTTCCCAAAATCTTTTTAGATGAAGGAAATCACTTTAGCTGAGAGGCGGCAGGCCCCAGCAAGCAAGGCACTTTTATTTAGAGCTATAGTATTTTGGGTTGTGCTACCAGTGACGGTGGTCTCAGAGTATAAAAAACACCAAAATATGGATTTGAAAATGCAGTGATATGCATCTGGATACAGCCTGTAAGTTTGCTCACCGAAGTCAGAACTCAGTATCAGATCCAGGTAAAATCTGCAACACTGATGGTCAATTCCCTTCCCAGATCTAGGGGAAGTGAATTCAGGTTTTTGCTTGTCACTTTTCTATAGAACAAATCATAAACTCGGTGAGTTTTCTTGTCTGTTCTATTTTATCATACTGGATTGCATCATTATGACTTGAATGCTTAATTTCCAACACAACAGCCTTAATTTCCAGCACAAAAGACCCTGTTTACACAACTGTAACGTTTCACACATATCTGTATCTGCAGTTAAGCATGCAAAGCAGGATAAAGCTTCAGATAGTTTCTTAGCCCTGTGTGTATGAACAGAGATGATAAGAACAGGGCAGTGGTGCTCATTCTTCAAATGGCTTTGTGTATTCTGGGTGCTCTTGAAGACACGGAGAAATCACAATCATTTTGATAGATAATTGCCCTCTATAGCCAGGATAACTTTCTTCTTTCATTCAGCTTGTTCTTTTATTTCAGCCCCTTCCCAAAAATCTTACCAAAGGTTGACTTGAAGTAGCGCAGAGCTTTACTTCATCTTTATTTTTAAGGCAACCTAGGGATTTTTAAAGTTCATATATAACTTTGACAAATACATAACTCAGTTAGTTTCTGTTCTATTCCTGGATTAATACATATGTACAAGCCCATTCTTTGTGAGACTTACCACACTCTTGAAAAAAGGGTAGCTTCAGAGCCACTCTGCTATTTAATTGGAGACACAAACCTCTCCACTTTTGTGCAAATATAATTCCATGTCTGCATTATGTGTTAGAAGAAAACTTGATGAAGAGGCATTTTCCTCACTGATGTCAAAATATATCAGCCTCAATTCCAATCTGATGCACATTTTGTACTACATTTCTTAGTCATATTCTAGTGTTTTTTAATTTACTCCACATACTCTGTTCACAACAGCTGTTTCATATCCTTAAGTCCATTTATACCTTCCCTTACATTGAACATAAGCTTATTTCTTACTGCAGTTTCCCACTTAAACTTTACTGATTGCCAGAGTGATCTGGAAGAAAACGAGATGTGGTCATTACCTATGTCACTAAGGTGGTCACATTTGGAAGTTAAGAGTGTCCTCTATGACCATTCATACTCTTTCATTGACTTTTCAGATTCTCAAGTTTATTCTAGCTCTGTGATGTGACTCCACATTCATGGATGACAATCAAACAGTGTGAATTTCCCCATCCTCACCATCAGCTGCAAGACCAAATTCATACTAATGGCTCTATGACCAACTAAACGAGTCCAGGCACTCATAAGGAACATTAGGTTAATTAAGACAGGAGTATTGCATGCAAGTAGATGGACTCCTTTCAACTTCAGTTAGTTAAAAGTTTATAAAAAATATTAATTTAATCCCGGTGTGGATGAAAAAATAAAATGCAAGGCCCAAAAACTATGAAAATTTTTATGCACAGTTTCCTTATTTATCTTCCATGTCCCTGCATCTGCAGAAATAACAGAATTATCATAAATGCCAATCTAAAAAAGATGAAATTTTTTAATCTGTCTGGAGTTTATTCCCACCTTTCTTCCTTCTTTGCTGCGCTTTATGTGATGTACTGTTCATTCCTATTACCTCTTTATAGCTGTTTTGTTAAAGTTCATACCACAAAGACCTGTAAAAGATATTTATGACTCTTGGGTTTTCAGCAAATTCTAAATAACCATAACATGAACATGAAACATTAATTAAAGACACTGGAGTCTAAGTTATAACAGAGATGCTGACATTTAAGCCCCTTGTACCATGTAAATTAAAAATGGTATGACAAACAGTGAGTAATTTGATGGTCAGGGGTTCATATAGATAGCTTAATATCTTTGTCATGAAAAACAGTCTGTCCTTGGTTTAACCCATACTGAACAGCCCAGGGGTCTGGTTCATAAAGCATGACACTGCCTAAACATTTTTGCAGTAATTCATGTATCAGTCTGGGAATTGCATTGAATATCCTTGAGACTAAACAAATACACAGGAAATTTGTGAACTAAATGCATTAACGCAAAGATAAATTCACTGTGTCAGTCCTGCCTCTGGTTCAGCTACCAAGATTCTTGCCTACACAATCCAATGTTACATGTTTAACATATTATTCAAATCTCTTTAATTGATCATTAACTTAGTTAACACAAGTCTTCCACAATGTATCTGTACCACTGAAACATCAAGTTGCTGTAAAGACACCCCTTGCCTTAATCAACTTATACCAAAAAAGGCGGCACATTTAGTTTTTCAAATTGCGGAACATGTATGTTTGTATGTTCTTTATGACCACATAAGCAGCGGTCTAGCATTTCCAAATGCATTGTTACACTCCCATTGAGTCATTGTATGACAGTTCCCCAACCAATGCAGATCTGAGTGTCTGAGCTGGGCACAACAGAAGGCCTTCAGTAGTCCTATCCAATCCTAACCATTCTTTGATTCTGTGATTCTGGGAATGCAAACTTCCATAATGTGATTCCCCATATCCTAACGTAGGCATCTAGAGCAGACCAGATCATAGAATCATTGAAACACAGAATCATTTGGGGTGGAAAAGTTCTCTATGAACATTGAGACCAACACTTAACCTAACACTACTAAGCCATAAATTCTTTTCTTCTCAATACCTCCAGGAATGATGACTCAACAACTTCCTTGGGTGTTGCAGTGAGACAGACCACCAGGGATTTATCCCTGTGGTCTGATTTTAGTATCCAAGGATCACAGATTGAAAGCAACCCACACAGGGGAGTTTCTTCTGGTTTCCAGACTTTTCCCCCTGGTTGACTGATGCTTATTCATAAGGCTAGTTGACTGTGCATCAGGTCTGGGGGTTCTCAGGTTTCTCAAGTTCATCATTGGCATTGTTTGCCTTTGTTCCTCCCCTGTTAGCTCTGTATTGGCCAAAAGTCATTGTTCAATCATTCAGTCATTGGCTCGTGTCCTCGCCTCACCCCCCCTAATCCAGGGCCCAAGAAGCCCAGGTGAGAGACAAGCGGGGCCATTTTCTGCTTGGTGTAGTTGCACAATGTTGCTCCTCTGTGAGGAATAAAGTTTATAAATTCCAGCTACAAGTGGTCCGTCTGTTCTAACCTGGTAACAGCGAGGTGCCGCCTGTCCAGAAATGGAGCCCCGGGACTCAGAGGTCCGAGCCAGCCCATCCTCTAATTGGGCTGGCCAGAACCTCTGTTGGAGCTACCGAGGCCAGGAGAAGGCACCCCGGTGCATCCGAGAAGTAACACTTGAGCAGCCTGAATCATGGAACAATTTAGGCTGGAAGAGACCCCAGGGGGTTATCTAGTCAAATTTCCTACTAATTCCAAATTCACTTTCATAAAGGTCTTCAAGGACTTCTCTCTGATTCCCTAGAAAATCCTAGAAGTGCTGATACCTCTTCCTTACAATTAAAACTAAAGTAATGAATTTGGACAAATGTTGTCTGTTAGAGGAGAGGTTCTGCAGGTTGCAGGCCTACATATTCCTCCTCTCTTGGAAATAACAGCCAAAACAGGAGATATAAGGGAATCTAAGTTATCTGAACATTCCTCAAAATTTCCATGAAGGAGGAATCAGGTCCTGTGTGTTAAGAAAGAAAAAACAATTTTCTAAAATAATTTTCCCAGCTGCTAGTAATAGGGAAACATGCTCTTAAGCACATATTTAATTTTAACTCTACAGATAGTAAAGTTATATGTCTCTTTAAACACTTATTTAAACATTTTGGCAAAATATAACCCAGAGAGAGTCAGAGACAAATTCAGCAGATATGTCCAGTGCAGGACCAGGAATTGGATCCAATAATTGTGATGGTTCCCTTCCAACTCAGGATACTCTATGATTTTAATATTCTAAGTATACTTTGAAAACCCATGTGTGTGAAATACCATGTAGAAAGAGAAGTACCAGTATTTTTCCAGGTTCTATCTTCTCTTAATGCTTCTGACACTAGTTGCTGAGCTAGGTTGGCATGCTACAGAGACCTTTCTACTGAAGAATCTAAAGATAATAACTGGAAAACAAGGAGGTTGTCTTGATAACTCATTCTGAGTTCTTCACCTTCACTTCAGATTTGTTCCATCACTTTCCTTGCCTACACGTCCTGCTTTGTTCTGTTATTTAATATCTCGCTAGTTCTGTAATTTCAGCTCTCAAATTGAATACGATGTTCCCTCCAGTGGAACCCTCACCTTGATAAATTGCCAAATAGTAATTATTATTCCTTCCAGAGCCTGAGATATGGAGTCATGGCTGTAATTTCTAAGGCTAGAGTGCCGAGAAATTTATGCTATACTTCTCTTCATCAGAGTTTTCATCTGAGATCATATTTCAAGCCCTTTCCTTTGATGATATGATTAAGATAATTCCTCTATGAAGTTCGAGCCTCCGTGAGATATTCAAGAAAGAACCTGATAGTTCTTAAGCTTCATTTGCTTCCCTGATGAATATCAGCAAGGTATGAAGGGAAAAAGCACACAGACATGATGCCTGATGGTTTCAAATGCTCCTAATTTTTTAATGTTAATTATTACGGTAGCATCTGCTAACCTCAAATATAGGACCTCTCTTCTTATGAGTGTAATATAAAACTAAAGGCAGACAGTCTATGTCTCAGTAATCTTGTCCACATCAGGGTTTCTCTTTTTTTTAGTATTTTTACTTGTTTCTTTTCTATTTTTTATTTTTAAATTAAATGCTGGTGCAAAACTTTTTAAATCATTTATTTAGATGATTGTTCAAACTCTGACTGGGCCCAGTTCAAAAGAAGTTGTGCTTCACAGCCTTCCTGAGATTATGAAAGAGTAATATGTTATAAGACAGATAATCTCCATTTTCTCACAGGAGTGCAGGGAGTATTACACACATCTAGGTATGTATAGCAAAATTGACATGCTGTTCGAATTGGACTGTTGTGTATTATTTTGGAACTCCTAGTCTGGAGACAACAGGTAGTTTGGGAAATAGTATATTGTTATCCCTATTTTACAGACCTCTGTCTAATGGTTTACAGTGATCTGTGTTGATTACTGTTGGTTTCAGGAGAGCAAGATATTCCATAGCAAGGGTTCGTGGAACAGTCAAACAACATGAACTCATTCTAACCTTTCCAGTCGCTGACTAGCTTATGCACTGAACCTGAATGTTTATGCTCTGTTTTATAAGTGTTCTTATCCTTTATTCAGTACTTTTGAAATTCTCATTTTGAACAATATAATACACTTGTTTCTTCAGTATCCTCGAGCTATAATATAAGGATTGATACTAAATCAGTCAAGGTGTTACTGTCCTGTGGATACAAGCATGCCCTATACAGGTGTTTTCTCATGAATATAAAATACATTTGGATTTTAAAATTAACTGTTTCCCTACTAAAATGTACAGGAGGCACAGCCCTTTCTATTACTTCCAAATATTTGCCCAAATATTCTTTCTGCATAAGAATACTTACAAACTCATTCCATCAGTGGAGAAACAGATAAAACATCAGTTTGTTATACATACAGTGTTCAATTGAAGAAAAAAAAAAAGAAAGAAAGACCCTCAGAGTGTTATATCCTAATCTTAATAATATGTACATTAAAGCTTTCTTCCTGTTATAATCCTGTTTTATAGGCTCATTGTTCATGACATGGCCTTATTGTTCACGTACAAGACAGATGAACACATTTCTGCTACAATCTCCACTACCTCCATAAACTGTGATTATAGATTGAAATACTGTATGCCTCATTATTTATTTATAGCTCTGAATATTTCTCAAGGATATTTTTCCTTTCTTTTGTGTTATTTTGTTTTAATGATGGTGAAAGACTGTAGAAAGCCATGCAAGCAATCCAAAGCCCTTTCTTTCACCATGAAATGGCTTGAGGTGTATCATAGTGTCCTTTCCTCAATAAGCACTATTTCCTGGCACAGCAAAATCTCAGTAAGTCATTACTTTGCTCATTGTTTAGGCTTCAAGTCATCAAAGCATTTAAACACATACTTAACTTTAGTGCCTGATTAAGTGCCACTGGAATAGGATTTAAGCACTTGCTTAAAATTAAGAGGGTGTTTACATGCTTTGCTGAGTAAGGATGAAATGCTAAATTGAAATCATATTTATGTCAGAGTGGAAACTATTCCCAAGTTTACTAAAAAAAAAAAAAAAAAAGTAGATTTGATCATATTATCTTCAGGTTTAACTGTTTCGTCTTTCTCTTCTTCCCAAGGAAGTGTTTGGATGTTTGATTTATAAAATCAAATAAATGAATGCTACTCTTTACCTGATCAACAAACAGGGGGAAATAAGGGACTGTTGGTGAGCAAACTGATATGGACTAATTATATTCTTTTGCTGAAGGGAAAAGTTTTCATAGTGAACACAGTGCTTTAATGTGAGGGAACAAGAAGACATTGAGGAAAATCGTGGTGTGGGTTCCGTTGGGAACATGGGGAAGCCTTTTCATGTCTTGGGGAAGGAGATAGGACTTGAGGGTACATTTTACTAGCATATGGGCAGCAGATTCAGTCTTATTTAATTTCCAAACTCAATCACCTTGAAGGCATGAGCCCACTGAAAAACATTCTTCATTGGGCCTGGTAAAGCAGAGATTCAGGACATGTTTATATGCTTTCTTTGCAATTGTGTAGATGATCATGGCAAGACACAAGCCAAGCTAAATCTAGCTCTAGAAGCAGTGGCAGGGAAGTGCTTATAATGATGGAGGAGGTTTTTTAAAGGATCTAAAAAACCTGAAAGAAAAATAAAACTTGAGTGGACTGTGTTCTACACTAACATAATAATTCTTTTTAAAATAATAAAATAAAAACACCATAGATGGTCCTAAATAAATAGTTGTGAAGTTAAATCAATATCACCAAACCATTCCATGTGGTCTCAACATTTATTAAGGAATTTCCTTCCTAACTTGCCTTGGGCTTCTTAAATTTTGAAACCTTTTAGACACATCTCTCATTATCACCTCTGTAGATCTGAACACCCCACTCTTTCTCTACCTGTTCATTTTTGAGCCCCACCCACCCATTTCCTTATTCCTCTACCCATCTGAATGTAGATACAGGTAGCTTGATCCACCATTCAAGGCCAAAAAATTAAACTTGCAATAACTTCACTGGGAGGGGACTTGGCTTGGAACAAGCCGAAATTCCGGAGGGCTGTTTGGTCCAGCCCTGTCTTCATCAGAGGTACAAGACACCTTTCTTGTCATTGTGTGTGAGCTGCTGAGGAGGGTGAGGTCATTGGCAAAATTCCTGCATGATCTGGCCAGAACTTCAGTTTTAAGTTCTCTGTTACTTGATCACATTGTTGGGGTTGGAAGTAGGGGAAATGGAAACTGAAATTTTTATCTTTCTTCCCATTTTCTTTTTCAGTGTATTAATTCATACTTGGGAGGATTTTAAACTAATATTCTTAAGACATGTTTGCAAATATTTTCATTGATCAGCAACACAACTGCTTTTTGTATACATTGTTGGAAAAGGGAAGACTAGTTATGATTCCTGATATTTTGGTTATTGTCAGTATTGTCAGAAAGAGATAAAGCTTCCTCTCTGTCTCACTCTTACACTCTTTTTTTCTCTTCCCTGTCCCTCAAGAAAATGGTTCTTTTATTTATTTTTGTTCTATCCAAGAGTGGCAGCTGATTTTGAAGTGTCAGACTATTATTTGGTGTGTTTTTTTGGATGTTACCATTTATTGCAAAGAGGATAAAATCAATGTGACATTTCCAGAACAATGATAGATAAAAATGATGAGTGGTCTTTAAACGCAGAAGGCTAATTTTTAAAAATGTCACTAGTGTACTATTTCAGAATTTGTCAAAGATAAAACAATAAAAGTTATAGATATGAAAACTAATAATAATTCACTGGCTAAGCTATAGATAAGCAGGCCATACAGTATACAAGTTCTATATTCTTCTAAATGTAATAGGATAGAAATGCTGCAAAAAGGACAGCATTAAATGTAGTTACTTCGGATTATTTGATTAAACATTGGTTTGGGGAGACCTTGATTTCTAAGGCTATGACCTTGCAATCAGTTGTTCTGGCAAGGACTCATAGACTGTCGTTTTATACTATGGAGAATTCACATGGACTCAAGGGATGGTGGTTTGATGGCCAAGTTTTATGAGTCACCTGAACAATATAGTCATTGTGCTTTTAAAGCTATTAGTGTGTCATGCTGTGAGTGCAAGACTCATTTTAGAATGATGGGACAATGCGTCCCTTGCTTTTAAAGGGTACTGGGTTTTGATATACACCCTCCCTTCATGGACTATTTTCTATAATGACCTGTGTCCATCAGGCATGGGAGACTCATGGTTTCCTGCAGCTCAAACCGACTAACAACAACTTGTGTGTGCGTGCATTATTACTATTGCAATGGTTCCTGGCTATTTCATTACGAAGTGATGGATGAAAGTCTAGTCCTGAAGGCAAAGACCTTCACCATTTGATATCATTGATAAAGTGATATCAAATCAGGGGGCTATACCTGCTCTGTTCCTAATGAGATTTCTCAGTCAGGAAGAGCTGGTGTGACTCAGTTGTGAAAATCCGGCATGAACAGCTTGGTTATTAGGGGGAAAACAGAAGCAAGAAATTATTAGCAGTGGGGCTCTTACAAGAGACTACTTGACCTAAGCATGTGACTAAACCAAATTTAATAAAAGGAGAGGTACAAACGTCTAAAATTTAAGATGTTATGCACCCATGAAAAGGGATCTAATACTAGCACAATTTATCAGCTATCAGACACAAAAGACCATGACCTCTGGTGATTTTGGTAAGATTATAAAATTTAATTTATATCTAACACAGAAAAAGGTGGTCTATTGCTAAATCTGGAAGCTCCATGGAATTTCAGTAAATCATATTTCAAGAGCATCTCCAAGAAATTCAACTCACATTTGAATGTATCACTGAACACTATATTATCACAGTTCTAGTTCAACTTATGCAGTTTAGAAATAGCTGCAAACCAGATGTCAGCATTTACCATGTTCAAATAGATGGCTTGTTTTGCAGTTGTGAAATATTGAAGTAAAAAAAAAAAAGAAAAAAAGAAAAAAATCACACATAGCAATTTAAGTTTGATGTTGGTTTTACAACCTCATTTTGGGGGAAAAATAACATCAGAGTTTAACTGCAGATTAAATCTGATCTGATTCCACTCTAATCATCTCATTAGAGGCAAATTAACATAAATTGTGAATCAACTTGAAAAGAAGGGTGTTGGAAGATTTATGATAACTCCTCCCATCACTACATTATAGATACAAACATTAACCAAAATGTGTGAAAAAAGGGAAGCATTAAGCACCAGTTTAGGGTTCTGTTCAGGTTATTTCAAACCTATGAAAAGTCACAGTTTCATCTGAGAACTGAAAAATTGATCATTCTTCAAATTAAAGAATCGTAAAATGGCAAACTAGGTCTCATTTTCCTAAGTATCGTGTTCAAAACCAGGTGTAATGAGTTGTAAGGCTAAGCTTGGGTACATATTTGCTGGGAGGAATTCTGATTTTGTGCAGTATTTGCACTTAGTCCCCAATCACTGCAATTCATCCAAAATGTTTCTAGATGCCTACTCAACTATAAAATGTGCGTGTTTCACATACTACACTTTTCCTTAAATTTTTGAACAACATGTGTGTATAATAATGGGATGATCTGCCAGAGAAGTGCTCAACTTCAGCTTTGAAGGGTTTAACTTCAAATATTTAAAAGCATGTTACTGTAAACAGAAAATACCTTTCCTTCCTCTAGGCTCTTTGCTATGCTTTGAAAAGAAAGTTTAGGTGTATGTTACCTCATGCACACGATTCTTTTGGTCCATTATAAACATTTACCTCAGCTTACACATGGCAACATGCATATGAAATGTTTTGCAGCAATGTTAAAAGCAAAATAAATGGATTTATTAACAGGCTATTCTTCCACTTCAAGGAAGTCTTGTATGACATGTACTTATTACACAAAGATGTGTCTTTTCATTTCACCAACACTTGTTCATGTCAGACACTTTCCTTGCTTTTGGTCCTACCAGAAATGGTACAGAAGGCCAAAGAGAACAACTGCTTAAGGAGAACTCCCGCTTAGTATTTGCAGACCAAATATGAAAATCTTATGAAATGTGATGCAGCAGAAAGCAGGAAAGGAAGAGTAGTAGGGGAGGGAGTATGCAGAGGGCAGACAAAAACTTCAGAAAATAATTGCCAACAATTGCTGTATATTGACCATTCAGGAAATGAAAGGACATCAATCACCTTTGGTGGAATATGAGGAAGTATTGACACAATCACAGTTATACTGCTAAATGTATTATTGTGCTATAAAACATGTCCAGAACTTCCAAAATATAAATATTTCTTCCAAATTTGGCCAAACTGGCACAAATATTAAATCTATATTCTTTTACTGTTGTTTTCTATTTTTTTTTTTATATGGCCAAGAGCAGCCTAATTTTCCTTCTCTTACCGTGTTAATACAAAAGGCTACACCATTTAACCTGAAACTTCACCCAGTAAATATAAAATAAATAATAACACAGGCAAAGGCAGACACCAAGGAAAGGTAAAAATTAAAAAAAAAAAAAAAAAAGAAAATATAAAAAACTTATTATATATTACCAAAATAATATATTTGGTATATTATATATATTTCAGGGTGCAAAATAATATATTACTGATACTACTGCAACCATAAGAATATTTTGTTCTGTAACAAAATATGATGTAAAACCTCATTTAGATTTAATGTCACCTGAATTTTATCATTTAGTGCCACAGTTCTATTTGTGGGGCATGAATTATTTGAGAAATCCATAGAAACTTGGCATAAACCATAGGACAAACGCAAATAATTCACATTGCATATTAAATATGGANGGCTACACCATTTAACCTGAAACTTCCCCCAGTAAAAATAAAAAAAAAAATAACACAGGCAAAGGCAGACACCAAGGAAAGGTAAAAATTAAAAAAAAAAAAAAAAAAGAAAATATAAAAAACTTATTATATATTACCAAAATAATATATTTGGTATATTATATATATTTCAGGGTGCAAAATAATATATTACTGATACTACTGCAACCATAAGAATATTTTGTTCTGTAACAAAATATGATGTAAAACCTCATTTAGATTTAATGTCACCTGAATTTTATCATTTAGTGCCACAGTTCTATTTGTGGGGCATGAATTATTTGAGAAATCCATAGAAACTTGGCATAAACCATAGGACAAACGCAAATAATTCACATTGCATATTAAATATGGAAACTCAAAAACTAATTGTATTTCAGTATGTGAATTAAAAATTTTATTATTAATTTACTGTGTGTATTCTCTTTCTGATGAAAATAATCCAGCCTCAGGACACAGCCTTCATCTTTAAGTATCTGTCCAAGGAAAAATGCCTACATACTTTGATCAATAAAAAGCAGGGTCCAAAGGGTCAGGAAGAACCATTGTGTTCCCAAATTAATAAGAAAGACATTCATTTCTTCAGGACTGGCCATCTTAGAAGATTGTCTCCAGTGCACCTTAGAGACCTCAGTTTCAGGCTGGCTTGATGTCCTAATTGAATTGCTTTTCCTGTGGAGTGGAGAAAACAAAGCCTCAGAGAGTTTCCCAGACAGAGAGAAAGAGGTGAGTGAAGGGAATCCATGATACCTGCTCAATAAAAAGTGATCATTTAACTCCAGTCTGAGAATTAAAAAAAAAAAAAAAAAAAAAAAAAAAAAAAAAAGGGAGGAAGGGGGAATTTATTGACCTCTGGGGATAGATTTCTCAGAAATGAAATA
>VXAC01006547.1:433916-448399 GCA_013399225.1 Rhipidura dahli | reverse complement strand
AAAAAAAAAAAAAAACCAACCCTGGAAACTGCCTCTGAGGTTAACAGGGATGAAATTAGAATCCTAGGATCACTGATGTTGGAAATGATCTTCATGATCATTGAAACTAGTACCACCATATCCCCAAGTACCACATTCACATGCCTTCTGAACATTTCCAGGCATGGTGATTCCAGCGCTTCCCTGAGCAGCCTGTTCCAATGCCACTGTTGCAGTGAAGAAATTTTTTCTTATATCAAATCAAAACTTCTCCTGGTGCAACTTGAGGCTCTTTCCTCTTGCCTAGGCTCTTGTCATCTGGGAGAAGAAACCAATCCCCATCTCACTACCGAGTGAGAGGCTACCTGAGCCTTTTTTTCTCCAGGCTGAACCCCTCCAGCTGCCTCAGCTGTTTCTCATCAGACTTGTCCACCAGACCCTTCCCCAGCTCTATTGCCCTTCTTTGGACACACTCCAGCACCTCAATATCTGTCTTCTTTTGTGTGGCCCAGAACAGAACCCAGGATTTGAGGTATGGACTCAACAGAGGCCTCAACGTGCAACAAAGGGAGCAAAATTGTCAAACCAAAGTACAACAATGCCCATGGCCCACTTGCTCCCTAACTGTAAGGTTATCCTCCAGGCAGGCAGAACCAAACACACCATGCTGTGCTGAAAGCCAGGTAGTGCTATCTAATGGTACATGGAATATTTGCCTTCCCAACCATGCAATCTAAGCTGCATTAAAAAAAAAAAATTTGGGCTGTCACTAAGAAGCACATCACAGAGGACTGCAACACTTACTCTGCATTAGAGACACAGGCAGGAAGTATGGCCAAATTGGAGAACACTTATGATCTTGGGCTTGACAATCAGGACACCATGATCAGTTGGTCCAGTGGCTGGACAGCTCAGATATTTCCAAATAGACTGGAAATATATGAAATAGGTGTCATAAATTCTCTGTCTCAGAGGTCTCTCAAAATTTTTGATCTCCACTTCAGATCTGATTGCAGCTGCAACTATTAATTTAAAAAATAAGAGAGAGACAGTTCTTAATGGGACAAAGTCCTCCTTGGTCTTTTTTCTGACGATAAATGCCCAGCTTAGTATAGAACTTCTGCTGTGAGGCAGTGGATTATGACATTACTTAACCTTTCTTTCTCTTCCTTTGGAATTCCTTTCTTCCTCCATTAGGTTTGTGTCTCACGTTTTTCAAAATGTTTTTCAAAGTGTTTTTTCTGCTCCAGTCCCCACTGTTGATCTCTTTGGAGGTGTCCATTCAACATGCAAATTTCCCTGTGTGTGTGCTGAAAGAGTTCCTCCAGAGCCCCTTAGATCCTAGTCCTCTCTTAGCTAATTACCATGTGCCAGACACGGGAGTTATGGGGCCTCAGGGTGACCATTTTGTTGACAATGTGCAGCTATAACGATATAATCACAGCACAATTATGGAGCATTTATGGAGTTATTTGTGTCGTGTCATAGATGAAGTTAGCAAATGTAATTTACCTCTCAGCACTAAAGAGGACAGTGTCTTAAGGTCAAAGGCTGAACTCTCAGTATAAACTCCATTTTTAAAAGCTGATTTTAGAACTATGAGTTCCCTCAAATCAACTGAAATTATGCTTGTTTGACATCTCTTTAATTTCTGTTTTTATCCACTCTAAAACTCCAGGTCAAATTTGCCAGTGGGAAATTAACTTTCCTATGATGAAGGAAGAGCAATTAAAAAAAAAACCAAACAAACAAAAAAAAAACCACGAAAAAAACCCCAAACCAAAACAAAAACAAAAACAAAAAAACCCCCAAAACTTCATAAAACTTCCCAGAAAAATCCTTTCACCCAAATATTATAAATAAATAAATAAATAAATGTATTCATACATAAAAATGTTCCCCGTCAACATCTATCTGTCTCTTGATACTACTTATCTGTTCATATAAAACTCCTACCAGGTGCAGCATGATTAAGAAGACCAAAAATAAAACTATTGTCTATCAAACTCACATTTCCTCACATCATCTGCAGCAGCATATTGACTGCTGCCTGGATGCTCAATCATGTCTAGTGTTTTAAGGTGACATTTGGACAGGAGCCACCCTGTCACAGATTAGAAGAGGGATGGTGCTTTAGCAGAGTGGGTATGAGCACCCAAGGAACCTTGTGGATAAGGAAAAGGGGGAAAGGAGAACGATATTTGCAAAAGATGTCGTCCAGCACAAGTCAAATGGAGCAGAAGATGGCAGGGTTTGGAAGGCTTATCAGAAAGAAAATGTATAATTCTTAGTATCACAAAGTCTTTATTCAAAGATTGGTGTGTTTATATATATGGTAATGGAGTACACAATAGATGCATACGTATATTGCCATATTACCATATATACATATGCATATATGTGTTCATATGCATACAAACACACAAAACCTCCCAACACAGACCAACCATAAATATATAAATATATAAATATACAATGCATTTCCCTTTTCCAATAAAAGAGGATATAGGCTCTTAGACCAACTTTCATATATGGCAGCTTAGAGCAAAATTGTTTTATTCATGAATGATGTCTTTTTTCTTTTTTCCCCCTTTTTTTTATAAACACATAAAAATGTGAAACAATAAAAGTGATATATACTTAATAATGAGTGAGCCGATAAACCCCACCAGGCAACTTAGCTTTGGAAGTGGAAAAATTGACTTTGTATAACAAATTGCAGAATTATTAATCCTGTTTGAAACCCCTTTTATATCAGACCATTTACTTTAATTCTTGCTACTTTCAACATTATCATACATTATGCATTTTTTCTTTGTAATTTTTTTTTCTTTCCACAAGTACAGTGTGTTCCTAAACTTTAAAGGGCTGGAAGCATTTTAAAGAGAAGCCTACTGGGTAAAAAAAAAAAAAACAAAAAACAAGGGATAAATTATTTAGGCCATTCTGAGGTACTCATGTCTGCAAAAACTCCCTCACAGTGGTCCCTTGCAGAGAATTAAACTTTGTGAAACCCCCGCAAGGCAAGGAAATATCATCTCCTGTTAAGACAGAAGTGAAAGCACAGAGCTGTTGCTGTGTCTACACTAAATTGAGAATGAAGCTTCCAGAGGGACACCAAACTCACCCTTCTTTGTATCTTCTGTCCTGGTGAACATTCAGAGCTTCCTGCAAATGATGGAAGTGGGAACCTATAGGGAGGCGTTGCCTTAAGACATAAGCAGGAGCAAATGCACTTAAACTAAATCAGACACTCTACATGTAGATTGCTCTTCAGACACATCTGCAAAGAAGAATTCTAACTGAGTGAAATAGTGGGTGAGGAGAGATGAGGTGATTTTTTTTTTTTTTGTAGTAAAGCCCATTTTGTTATGATGTGATTCATCCAAGAAGAGCCTCAGCCATGCTCCTGGTGTTGTAAACACAGTGTTTGTGGGCCTGGGCATAGGGGAAACCTGTATGAGTGGTAAGATTCAAGTTATGTATGAAGTGTGGTGCTCTTAATGCCTATCCATTTTTGGGAAGTATCAATATAATCAGTATTTTCCTAAAAGACAAATTTTAAATGCACCGTGTAGAAGATGATTTAGTCCAGAACTTGAAGTCTGCGGTCAGTGAGGTCCTACTGGGCCATCTGTGCTCTGTGGGTGTCATATATGACACCATGTTGGATAAGGATTCAAAGCTATGGACATCAGTTTTGCTGATTATAATCAAACAACTGACAAAAATTGGACTAATATTTTTTCTCAGACTGTGCTTGACAGAATCATGGCCAACAACAGGACAAAGATGCAGATATGATCAGTGTATCGTTATATCCAGCACACTATTTTTTTTTTTAATTGAAAACTCCAAACTTCCCAAAACTAATCTTATATGGAAGACCAAGAAGAAATGTGTTTCCAGCTGTAACCTGTTGTTAGCTCATGGATACTTCCCTGTTCAATGTCATTGCCTTTCTCATGTAATTCTTTATTTTTTTTTCTTTTTAATGCACAAGATGCTTGCTACAAACAGTGACAACAATTATTCAGGGGATTTTGGTCTTAGGTATTTCAAGCCTGAGAGATTTTAGGATTTCAAACAAACCTCGGCCAATCACTAAAAACCTGTGGAATTTGATAGAGCTGAGTTTGAACTGTAACCTCTTTGAGTTGAGGTAAACATATTAACTGGTTCGATTTTTTAATTCAGTATAGCAGTATGCCAAGCTTGGCTAGAGCAACAATATTTTTAGTTGTTAACAGAGCTTTTCTGTCAGAAGATATGTGGTCAGTTGGCAAGCAGCTGCCAAAATAAGGCAATCAGAAGTCATATTTCTCTAGTGAATCTTAAAGAATGAAATTACATGAACTTGGCTACTTTCTCTTCCAGGTGTGTTTAATTATTTTCTTCTAATGTGTTGGGTGTGCCTGGCAAGGTTTCAGAATGAGGTGGGACTACATGTGTGGCTTCTCTGGGAAGAAGCTGGAAGCTTCCGGGTCCTACAGAGTCAATTCCAGCTCTTCACTCAGCCCCATTCCCCATTCCTCTGCATTGCTGAGTGAGAAACAGCAGAGAAATCATGAGTGAAGTCAAGCCCAGGAAGGAGGGATAGGTGGGGGATGTTGTTTTAATGTTTGGTTTTATGTCTCATTATCCTACTCTGATTTCATTGAAAATAAGCTAATTTCCTTAAGCCAAGTCAGTTTTGCCTGTGATGCTAACTGTTGAGGAATCTGACCCTGTCCTTACCTCAACCTGTGAACCTTTAATTAGATTTTTCTCTTCCCTGCCCAGCTGAGGAGGTAAGTGATGGAGTGCCTTGGCTGGCACCTGCTGTCCAGTCTGGGTCAACCCACCTCACATGACTAACAGGCCATGCAGTTCAGGTTCAATAACACCAGCAATATCTGGTTAACTTGGAATACTTTTGTTGGTTAGCAAACACATAAACACGTTAGAGGTAATATATATAGGGTAGTCTATTTTAAAACATCATTTTGGTGTTTTACAAATTCCACCTTTGGGCAATTGTTTCTCTAATCTTTCCCTGAACAGGTTAGATAATCAGCTTGAAGAGTCCTTAATATATCAGTCAATTTTATTTTTCACATCCCTTCCTTTGCCAAGATTAAAAATTTCAAACTTCCATACTTGCTAACTATGCATAATGCATTTCCAGATGTGAACGCTTGTTTAATCCAGTGAATTCTCTTTCAGAAGTAAGATTTCCACTTAAAGAAATGTGGAGTACCAGCAAACTAAACTCTAATACTTTGCACTAGTTACCATCTCTGTGTCAATCTGTACAAAAAGCTTTATTTTCCATCTTGGAAAATAACAATTCAAATACCCTTTTCTTGTTTTCTTTATTAACCTCTAAGTCTGTGACAGATATGTCTTCTTCCTTAATTTGTAATTCATCCTCACTGAGGCATCTTAAAGCCTATATTCAGCTCTCTTAATTTTACTCTGCAAGAAAGGAAGAAGTACCTATGTTGTGTACTCTAAAAGCACCTTTTTTTTTTCTCTTTATTGATAACAAAGTGTGTAAAATTATATAGTTGTGTCCTATATCTCATGTAGTGAACACTTCATGTGTGGTGAATCCATTAATTTTTAACTGCATGTAAAAAATGCCTCTTATTTTTATGGAAAGGAAATAGACCAAATGGGGATCTAAAGGCATATGGATTCTGAAAATATAGCCAAAACACCTATTTTCATAACAATCAAATAATAATTTTATTCACATATAACATTCATTTATAACATTATAACTCTCTCTTTCCAAAGTCCAAAGTCCTCACTATTTGCCCCTGCATCTCTCCACACTTCCTTTCTTCTATTACTTTGTTAGCTGTCTGTGTACTGCTGATTTTGAAGCTCTGAGCACAGCTGATGTTGCTGACAAAAATCCCCAACCCAACAAACATGAAACCTAAGTCCAAATCCCTCAGTGATGATGTACAAAGGAAGCTGTATTTTGCCACAATATGAAGCATATTAAAAAACCGATTTATGTGGAGTAATTTAAAATTTCTATCACAGACATGGACTGAGACAGAAGGAGAGTACTAGGGAGCTGAGATGGAGGGAAGCTTGATTTAATTTATGGTTTGAAAGCATTTCTATTTAAACTTTTCCATACAGAGTGTCAGTTGCACAGAAAGAGGTACATTTGCATGAAGTGCTGAAGGTGTTGAGTCCCTGAACAAGCCTACTCTTGGTTTTCCAGCCTTAGGTAGGAAGGGGATAAGGCCCAAATGAAGAAAAAAGTTTTTTATTGTGGTGACTCTGGCACCAGGCAAATTTTGTAGAACATCTTGTGCCAGCAGCCAGAGTGATTTACATATATTTTTTTCCTTCTCTCTGAATAGAGTGGACAGCTGGCAAGTCTTTATGCCTATTAATCTTTCAGTACACAACCATCTCTTGATATCCAACAACTATTTTTCAATCTTTGGAGCATCAGCTGAAGTAATGAATGATTCTGTTATATTCATACAGTACTGAGGCATTACAGAGCAAGGCATTAAATTTGAGGGTGAAGAGAAGGAGGGAGAGGGGAAATGCTGGCACAAGGCAAACAGGCTATTATTGCCTTTTGACTAGGACAAACAAAAAGAATTCTTCCTATTCTGGTCCTCAGGGGATCACCACAAAACTCTGACCATCTATGTAGGTTTTTTGTGTGCATGCATGCGCATGAGTGTCTGTGTTAAACTTTCTTGCTGAGAGGTAGGATTTTCACTACTTCCAAGGTCTTGGTGTCTCTACTCTTAAACTAAATTGGTGAAGCTATACAGGTTTTAATATCTCCTGGCCCAGAAACTGAAATTTCTGTGCCAGCTGCACAGAATGAGCCATGCTAGTAGATAGCACAGGATATAAGACACTATGTGCTTTTAAACAATCAGATCAGGCTTTTTCAGGAAAGGAAGGGAGATGAATACGTTGTTAATTCAGTTGGGTTTAAATTGAAAGGAAGATACATATCTGATGGAGAATTGAGGCAGTGAAATTTATGGGATTAGGTTCTGATATGAGACTTTAGAAATTTTTTATTAAAATGTTTAAAACTAGGATCTTGATAATTGTCCATAACAAAGCACATCGGCCTGGAAAGTAGTAATGAGATGCAGGATGAGAAAAAGGCTGAATTGGGTTAGTGCTCTGTGTGGAAAAAGGATCTTTATTTCAAAGGTTTCTTCTGCTTAATTTTGAGGAATGCTCAGGTAGTTTAAATAACTTTTCATGGTCCTTTCCAGTGATTGGCCCCAAGAGCACTCTCTAAACACAGGGCATGAAGGATTGCAGCCCACCACAAGTTCTGTATCACAGGAACATCAGTTCTCCTGACATCCCTGTTCTAACTCTGATGGGTTATGATCTGCAAATACCGTAGATCAAGGTAAAGCAAACTGGAGCAAAATTTGGAGGCTACAGACTGATCTGTCTTAACACCCTTCTGAGGTACACCTCGGTCATTTCTCTCTGTCCCTGTTCTCCTTTGCATTTTCTTCTACTGCCTTTTCTTGTTGGCAATGTGTGTATTTCACCTCCAAGAGAAGCCTTTGAATCTGTGACAGACAAACATGACTGAGAGAAGGTACACATTTCATTTTAACATAAAAAGTCAAACCAAACCGAACCAAAAAAATCAGGCCCTGAACAAGAAATAAGGCTGGACTCTTAACAGAGGCAGGAAGATTTTTCTTAGCAGTAAGTGCATTAAATAATACCCCTTGCTGTGTGCTACAGAAAAGAAGACAGAAAAAAAAATCCAATGTTCAAAGAAAACTTTGTCATTAGAGTTCACAAGTATGCTAGCAATTTGATGCAGGTATTATTATTATTATCACTGTTATTATTATTACTACTATTATGATTATGATTATTATTAAGGTTCTAGTTTAGATAAATTGGTAGTCTATAAAAAGAGGAACACAAGCAGTATAAATCATTTACTCTACTGCAAAAGAAGGTGCTTCTGCAGAATGATATGCTGAGAACACTTCAAGGTGTTACCCAAAGAATGCTGATGAACTCCTCCCCAGATCCCCCTTCAAACACAGACTATATATGAGTATATAATTAAATATGTGTTCTTTGATTATCAGTCAAAGACTCATTGCAAGTGGTACCAACCCCTTTGGAAGGCACCCAGCCTACTTCCAATTAAAAACTACCTGACCATAAATAATAAAAGCATATTACGCGCACAGTAAATAATGGTTCTTAAAATAATGTATTTCAGGAGTTATATCTTAAGGATGCCATATGTGTTCCCTGTATAATGAGCTCTTCCCTCTATCAGTCTAACCAGCAACCTCTCAAATCTAGAGACTTGAAAAGATGAATTTGTTGGTTTAATTTCTTTTTTCCCAAATATTAACCACTTGTTTTTCTTTCTCCATTTTAAAAATTCAATTATCTGTTTTCTGCATTTACATATCCCTTTCATTGTAAACAACAAGCTGTAATTTAAAAGTGAATTTTCAGAAAATAAGTAAAATAAATAATTTTTGGAGATGAAATCATTATGTATGAGGATGCTCATACAGAATATATATGTATCTATGTGACGTGTATGTGTGTGTCTGGCATTATGTTTACGTACATGGGTATTTTTATATATGTGCATAAAAATATATATCTGATGCAGACAATGCTAAAAGTAGCTTCAGATGTTAAAGATACACTGAATGGAAAATATTTTATAATTTTTAATAATTAATATTGCTTATTCAAAACAAAGATATTATGTGGTTCATCAAATGCCATTTTTTTTTGTTTTTAAGGAAATTTAATTTCTGATAGAAAGAGGGATGGGATTCTTCCATACCCCAAAATATACAATGAGCCCAAATGACTTTTTCTTACTGTGAGTTTCAGGTGACAACACATCCAGGTGTGCAAGGGTGTGTGTGTGTGTGTATTTGGCTATTTTGAGGGAATGGAATGATTTTTTTTCCTATCTAAAAAGTTCAATCTTAGGAGCGGGAAAGATTTTTTCTGTACTGGTTGCAATCATTTCTTACTGCATAATAAGTCAAACTACTGGATTTACAGGAATTACTAAGTCTTGCATTTTGGAACCCTTTAGTGCCCAGACCTTTCCCCACAAAGATACCTATATGTACATACACACAAACATAAAGAAATACCCTTATATTGAGAACAGTCAAAACCCTAAAAATGTTTTGGATATTATGCCGAAGATAAACTAAGGGTTAAACGCTACCATACGTGTAACTTCCAGAGCTGAAATTTATTTTAAACAGAAAAAAAAATAATATACTTGCTAGTCCCAGTTGAAAAGGAAATATGAAAAGTGTTCAAAGTACACTTTGTACCAGATAACAGCATTTATGTTTCCACTTTTGGAAAGTTCTCATACATACCTTCAGGCTGTCAGCATCATGACTTTTAGTAGGAACAACCTTATAGGTTATTCCATAACTGGTTATTTGAGAGATTTAATGGCTTTCTGTGCTACCAAAAAAAAAAAAAAAAAAAAATTATTAAGAGAAATGGACATAAAGTTAGGAAGACTATCCAGAAAGGGAAACTGTGAGGATATACCAATGACAGTCACAAACACTGGAGCTAAAGCAGTCTGGTTTGCTGTAGGTCTGTGCATTTTTTGTTGAATGACTTTGTGCTGTGTTCTGTAAAAATTCCTGTTATCTTCACATTTACTCATAGTACTACTTTTACTTGTCCCCCTATGTAGTAGTTTACACCTCTTATTAACAATATCAATGTAAGTGGTCACTGAGCAGTCTGCACTCTTGCATAGGGTGTATTCCTTTGTTTCTGCATTCTTACCATTAAAAAGCTGACTATGTGCAAAGCCAAGAAGTTCTGTTGCTTTTTATGCAGTTGATGTTGAAACCATTTTTCCTGATGGTTTACTGGCATTTGAGAACTTGAGGAGAAGCCAGATGAGGAGTGGCTGAGGGCACTGGGTCTGTTTGGCTGGAGGAGACTGAGGGGAACTCATTGCAGTTCCAACTTACTTGTGAGGGGAAGAGCACAGACAGGCACTGATCTGCTCTGTGGTGACTGGGAGCAGGACCCAAGGGAAGAGCCTGAAGTTGGGTCAGGAAAGACTTGGTTGGATATTAAAAAGAGTTCTTCACCCAGAGAGTGCTTAAGAACTGTAACAGTTTGGCTCTCAGGGAAACGACCACAGCACCAAAGCTGACAGAGCTCAAGAAGTGTTTGGACAATGCTCTCAGGCACGTGGTGAGATTGTTGGGGTGTCCTGGGTAGGTCCAGGACTTGGACTTCAATGATCCTTCCAGATTCCTCATTGTGGGTCCCTTCCAACTCCTTATATTCTATTCTATGAACTCTGAATTGCTTTGATAGTGAGAAGGCTTGTATTTGACTTCCCCAATGAAGACCTCACATGGTAAAAATGTTTGTGTTCCATCCAACTACTGCAATTATCTCATCTGCTTTCTCTGTTGTTGTTGATGTTGTTGTTATTTTTATTATTATTATTATTGTCATCTGAGGGTACATAATTATCCTGAGACCATCACTTCTCAGCCCTACTGGGTTTAAAACAGTCAAGAATTTCAGAAAGAAATCGTGGGAGACTCAGAAACACCTACAGACCAATTGATCATGTTGCCTCATTCCCACAGGAAACCAGCCCACACATTATTAAAATATATTGCAAAAAAGTCTGGAACCCCTATGTCCCACAGATAAGTATCTAGGCTATGGAAATGTGCCTCTGTGCCTGCCTGTTTCTTCTGACCATCTGCCTCTCTTTCTCTATTTCTCTTGTTCTCCAACTCTCATATAAACTAGAATAATTCCAACAACAAATACTAAAAAGGAAAATTATTTCATAATATTATGCATTCTTTTCTTAACAGTGGAAGTTTTAGGTCTCAGTGTACCCTAAGGAAGAGAGGGAGCTTGATATTAAATCTTTTTAAATGTGTAACCTCACTGTATAAAAAGGAGCATCCACTATGTAACAACTGCCTGTAAACATTCCATTTTCTTTCTGTTTTATAAAACTCTTGAGGGATGTTTCCCAGAAGTAGGTAGCATGGGTATTAGATCTTAAAATAGAAAAAGGTGTCTAGTACAGCTGGACAGTAGCCATTCTACTGTTTCCACTGTATAAATAAAGTGTATTTAACGAGAGTTGTAACTGTGTCAGGAAAAAGCAAAAAGACACAGAGGACAGAAGCGTGTCTGAAACTACCTCTATTTTTTGAGTATCTGAGCCCTTCTTTCAACAAGCCACCTCTGGGAGCATGGTCTTCAGGGCATAAACTACCTCTCTGAAATGATTAGTCATGCAGAGCATACCCTTGGGCTTCACTTCACTGATACGGGGCTTTGAGGGCCATGTGGTGCAGCAAGCATTTGACATAATATGTAGACAGTACAGAACCTGTACAGAAACTGAAACATATGGGCTTGGTAGAGATCTCAGCTTCTGTGGATTAAATTCCTCACATGTGAGGAAACTGGTTTAAAGGAGGAAGTGTTTGGAAGGGCATGATGTGATAACACAAGGGGGAATGGCTATTAAAAAGGAAGAGGTTGGGTTTCGATTGGATATTAGAGAAAAAAAATCTACTCTTTGAGGGCTGGCAGAGGCTGTCCAGAGAAGCTGTGGTTGCCCTATCTCTGAGAGTGTTCAAGGTCAGGTTGGATGGGATTTATAGCAAACTGGTTGAGTGGAAGGTGTTCCTGTCTGTGTCAGGATCTTGGAACAAGGTGGTCTTTGAAGTCCCTTCCAACCAAAAACATTCTCTAAGTCTATGAAATGTATAAACAGCACCCACCTATGACCATTCCATATGCCTCTCCAGCTGAAGTGATGGAATTTCACATGAGATGTGGAAGAACATACTGGCTAGTTCAGAAAACACTGTTTAAGCGTGACCTGGATATAAGAGTTAGTCCGTATTTTAATCACCACAATTAGTGAATTAAATTCCTTTGTGCAGGCAGCATTAACTATGTCCTACACAGAGTTCAGTGAGGTGGCAGCAGATGCCCTCTGCCCCATTACTGAGAGCTTCCATCACAGGTGTATCACAATCATTTCACCTGATAAAGGAGAACATCTCCTGTAGCCATTTTTCACCTCCACAAAACATAATGATGCAAAACAAGATCTTTACTTTGTCACACATGCCAGGCCTCTGTACTCAAGACCACTTACAAAAAAGACCCCAAAACAAACCCAGAAATTTCGAGAATGTTGTCCTATCCCTCACTCAGGTAGATCAGATTCAGTGAATCCTGCTTTATGGTACCCATGCACACTGCATCACCATAAGTATTACTTGACTCATGGTTATCTTGGGTTCAAACAGAAAGACAATCTCCTCTGATTTCAAACCATCTTGTATTTCAGAGTGATAATGTTATTTTTGATGTCCATGTCCCTTCACCTCCAAACCTCTGGATTAATCTGGCTCTCTGCAGCCATGTAGACATTACTACTGTTGAGACCTAAAGGGATTCCTTCCATTTAGAATCAGGCAAATAGTTTCTGGTTAAGCAGAAAGGACATATTAGTTGTCCTCTATAATTTCTCTATAATTTCATGGGGATTGAGCCCATAAATTCTTATTCATTCAGATGAATAACGAAGGTTCTCAACCTTAGCGAGTTACTCAAACAAATTTTTCAAAGCATTGCAATTTGGCCTGGGTTTTTTTTCTTCATTATTTTTACAATTTCAAAGTTGTTTTTTTTTTTTTTTTTTTTAAATTTAACTGTCTCAGGAAAATCACTGCTACTAATAAAGTTCAGAATATTTTTACTGTGTCATTTTTAACAACTCTTTGCAAAATATAAGCCAGCAAACTATTTTCTCATTCATTAATAAATCTTTGTTCTTTAAATATAAAAAAGAAAGGGAAAATGAATCATGAGAAAGTCTCAGTTAGGAGATGATACCAGAAATCTTTCTGAAGATTTGTTTTCACAGTTCTGTGGCTTATTGTTACTCTGTGAATTTTCTCACATTGCTTTTTTTTTTTTTTTTCACAGTCTCAGGCAACAGTTTCATTTAAAGTGAGCTGGCATTATTTTTAAAATGGAGGACTTTTCATCCAGAGTGTGTTCTTGATAGCAACCAGATAACCACATGTTGTGGGACACGACTTTCTGTGGCCCAATGTCCACATCTCAATTCTGTGAAACGAACTTGGATATGAGTCACAAGGCATATAAATACCCAGGACTTAACCAAGCAAAAAAGCCCATCACAACATCAACAACAAAATAGTTTGGGGTATTTTTACCTTTCTAGGACTTCACTATTTGATCTCTCAGCTCTATATGAGCTGCTGTGATACCTTTCAATCAGTGCAGTAGGAAATGAAACAACTGAGTAAGAAACTTACGATTTACTGTGATACATATTAATGTGGCACATGGACAAGTTAAAAGAAAGGTTAAGCAGAACCTATTGCTGAATAAACATTTACCTTCCTTTTGAGAAGAAGAAGCTGTGTGAGAACTCATTTGGAGCCTCCAACCTCAGGCTTTGGAGCTGCAGTTGTCTGAGGTTTTGGTTCCTTGTCTGAGCAACACTGCAGGCATGCCTGTGCCCCAGCCATTAACAGTGCTGACCCTGACCTGCTGACTGGGATTTTGGCTTAGCCTCAGACCTGTTTCACCCCTGTGCACCTGTCTGGGATTCACTACCTGTGGCTGGACCTGGTTCCATCACTAGACCTGTTCTTCTTGCTGCCAGGCTTGGCTCCTGCCTCATTTTCCTCTGCTTTTTTTGCTCCTAAGTGATATGGGAATACTGTTATACCACCTTCTCAGATGATATATATAAAATATAAATAAGCAGAAGGACTGAAATTCACAGGGCTCAGAAAAAACCTAACCACACATTTTTTCCAAATTAAATTTATTGTCTTTAGTAGAAATATCCACTTATGTACTAATACATAATCATGGTGTGAGTTATCCACTATCCCCCAAAGCCCTAGGCCCTGAAATAAGGGAATTTTTTGCTGAAGATGCTGTTCTCAATTTTTCCAAGGGAAGTGCCAGATTAGGAAGGCTGTAACACATCAGTGGCATTTCCACATTGTCCATGAATATTTTAGGAGGGTTCTTCTGCTGATAGTGGAAATCTGTGATCCCCATCAGCTCTGTTCATTATTTGAGAACTTCAGATCAAAATTTCATATTCAGTACTTTTTCTACACATCTAACTTTCCTTTTCTCTATCACATCCTTTTACTATGATCTGGACAGTGTTCTGTCTTGGGGCTGATATCATATTATTATAGGACCTAGAAGAGAAAAAAACCCTCTAGTTGGTTCACAGGGTGAAGCTGATGGAAAATCAGATGACGTGGTTAAGCAGCTCTGGTGGAAACCATCAGCCCTTTATTATCCCAGGAGCCTGATAGTGTCTGGATTCAGACAGTAAATACTGGAAAGAGTGTGTCCACAATACCTGTAAAAGATTGGTTTCCCATGTTCCTTTTTTTTTTTTTTTT
>VXAC01006547.1:409488-430198 GCA_013399225.1 Rhipidura dahli | reverse complement strand
TATGAAGCCTTTCTTTTTTTTTTTTTTTTTTTTTTTTTTACTTCAAACTATCTTTATCCATGAACCAGTAGACTTCCTCCCAATGCAAACTATCAAGGTTCACCCTACAAGTTTTCAATGGCAGCCAGTCTGAAGGACTGCATATATCTACCCTCAGACAGCTGTGTTATGGAGCTAAAGGAACTGCATCTAAATTCATGAGCCGATAAAAAGTAATCTGGCTAAAGTCTTTTTTATACCAGAATATACGCTGATAATCACACCCCCTTGAATTACAAATGTTCCATAACCATTCAAACTGGTACCAAGTTACTGACATTATTTGAAGTAATGACATAATAAAACACACTTTAAAAGACAAACCCATAACTTACTTACTTCTCACTTAAAAAAATGTTCCAGAAATCTTTTGAGAATGTAATTTATGGGATACTAGATTTTATAAACCATCAAAGACCTGACTGTGTTTTAATAAATGAGAAAAATTAAAGTTAGTTTAGCTTACTAATTTGCCTTGAGGGTTTTTATTAGTATTATTATTATTTCCTATGTTTTCCTCTTTTTTTTTTAATCTACTTACTCAGTTCTCTCTCTCTGTCTCCACCTTATATTATAAAATTCAACTAAAAATTAATTAAAAACTATGTTGACCTGCAGCTTTATCTCACTAACAAAAGTATGGATTTTTCTCTTCTTCTTAGAGACAACTGATATATCTGCATTCTCAACTCGATATTTTTTAAAGGAGGTACACTGAAATGATGCATTTGATGCACCCAGTTTAGACAGCACATCTAACTTGCTTCATAATGGTGTGGCTACCTACCTGTCTGTGCAATACAAAGCAGTGATAATTAATACAGTTGCTCAGCATAAGGGCTTGGAGCAACTTGCTGTGTCCATCTATCTTTCTAATTGTCATCCACGCTGAGGTTTCAGGGAAGTCAGTCATGGTATCTTCCCCTACTTTACACATCAGGAAGAAGCTGAGCTAATTTAACACCCGTGCTTGTGTTTTCAAGTAGAAGTGAATTTTCTACAGCTAGTTGAACTGAGACATTCATGCAAATTAACTAATTGTCTAAATGGCTATGTTACTTTTTTCTTTCCCGGTAACCTCAGCACATGGTTTTGTGAAATGTCTGAAGAAGTGATCAAGGTGTCAAATTCTCTCAGAGTTGTGTGGTTAAATGCTGTTATGGGGCTGATTGAAACAAAAACTTAACCAAGTCTTGGCCTTAAAATAAGAGAGTAACAATGGTCATGATTGTGAAGGAAAACCAGAAAAAAATGTGATTAGATATTGCAAGGTATATATTTTCAATAAAAATAAGCAAAAGGTAAACAAAAATAACAGGAGACTCTTTACCTATCCAAAACAAGACTCAGCATGTAATAGTCATCATAAATAGAAATTGTATGTCTTCTAGCAGAAGATGGTGGAGAAATGATGAAATAAAAGTAGTTTATTTTAGAGTTGAAGGGAAGTTCACTGTACCTTATGAGAGGCTTCTAACTCTTAGGGTGTCCCTAGTGAATTCTGCATCTCTTAGTTGACTTAAGTCTCTTCCATTAAAAACGTGGAGCTGAAAGAACTTTATTGCAAGAAAATGGGGTCTAATAACTGCACAGTTTTTGGTCTAAATTTTGCATCTGTAGATATTGTTCTTCTCTTGAGGGAAGATTAGCCAAAAAAAAAAAAAATAGACCTAAGTAATTTGTTTTTACATGGGAGAATAGGGGTAAGTACTTTAAAAAATGTCAACAGATACTAGTTTTCTTGCAATTAATGCAAACATCTGTCTTTCCATACATCTGTGCTCAGCTTCCCAGGTGCAACACTGCGTATTCATGCCTTAAAACTCAGTTCTCCACCCACAAGGAACAAAACCAAGCACTCACTAAAAATGAAAGTTTAGGGCCCTATGTGTGAAAGATGAGTGCTGATATGACAGCAGGGAAGTAACTCCTGTTGCCTGGCACCACAGCTGTGTTGGCCCTGCCTGGACACCCAGTGCCCACCAAAGCCACTTGGTTGTTCCTCTTTTTGACTGGACAAGGGAAAGAAAATATAACAAAAGGCTCGTGGGTTGAGATAAGAACAGGAGGAGATCACTCACCAGTTAATGTCACAAGCAAAACAGACTCAATTTAAGTAAAATTAATTTAATGTATTACCAAGAAAATTAGGGTAGAGCAATGAGAAATAAACTCATATGCTGAAAACACCTTCCCCCACCCCTCTCTTCTTCCTCGGCTCAACTTTACTCCTCAGTTCCCTCCTGCCTCCCTCTCAGTAGCAGAGGGGGACAGGGAATGGAGGCTGTGGTCAGTTCATCACACACTGTCCCTGCTGCTGCTTCCTCAGCAGGGCTTGGACTTCTCACACCCTTCCCTTTCTCCAGTGAGGGATCCCTCCCAGGGAAGGCACACCCACATGAACTGCTCTGGTGTGGGTCCTTCCCACAGGAGACAGTTCTTCATAAACTGCTCCAGCACAGGTCTGTTCCAGGAGGTGACACCCCACAGGCTGCTCCCGTGTGGGGCCCCCATGGGGTCACAAGTCCTGCCAGCAAACCTGCTCCAGCCTGGGCTCCTCTCTCCATGGAGCCACAGGTCCTGCCAAAAGCCTGTTCCAGCACAGTTTCCCGTGGGGTCACAGCCTCCTTTGGGCATCCCCCTGCTCCAGCCTGGGCTCCTCCAGGGGCTGCAGGTGGATCTCTGCTCCCCCGTGCCCTCCCTGGGCTGCAGGGGCACAGCTGCCTCACCATGGGCTGCTCCAGGGGCTGCAGGGGAATCTGAGCTCCAGAGCCTGGAGCAGCTCCTGCCCCTCCTTCTGCACTGCCCTGGGGGCTGCAGGGCTGCTCCCCTCACACTTTCTCACTCCTCTCTCTGGCTGTAGTTACCATTGCAAAGGGGTTTTTCCCCTTTATTAAATACATTATCCTGGAGGTGTTACCACCATCAGTGGTGGGCTCAGTGGGTCCATCTGCAGACCCAGCTGGCACTGGCTCCATTTGACATGGGAAGAAGCTTCTGTCAGCCTCTCAAAGATGCCATTCCTATGACCCCTGCACTACCAAAACTTCATCATGCAAACCCAACACTTTGATAGTCCATTCAGTGGCTGTTCACAAGAAGTTTCAGAGAAAGATACCAAAAATGCTGTGACAGGAGTTAACTGAATAATAAGTCTTTTCAGAACTGCTGCTCTTTTCTGTCCAAACCAGTAGGAATCTACCCTAAAGAATCATACTGATCTATAAGGGGCTTGTGCCTCTTACCTCTTTCATGTGTTATACCTTTAACACTTCCACCTGTCTTTTGTTTCTTTCTTCATGTTATTTCCTCTCTTGAATTAGAGAACAACACATCTTATTTCATGAACAGAAAGACAGACAAATGTTAATTCCATTGAATGTTAGGCTTTTAGCTAAGACAATTTATTCAGTACCTTAGTCTATTTAAATAACCAAATAGAAAAATATACTTCTTGAAGTTACAAATTACTCTTCTTAGATCTGAATCTCACTAGAGGTTCCTGTAGCTTTCCAGCAGCTAACAGAGTATCAGAAAGTAATTTATCTAATGTAGTCTAGCCTAAATACCTCAGTTATAGTCTACAATTGGGTTCAACTTGTGTCTTCGTACTCAGAATACCACCTGTAAATTGTTCTTTACCTCTCTCAATCCACTGCTTTTATTCAACCATTTCATTTAAAGGGTGATCTCATTACTGTCTGGATACCACATTTTGCTCTGTGGGCCAGATCTTGCTGAATTACCATAATTCAGCTCAGTGCAGGAGCCTATGCAGGAATAATAACAGGTTAATAGTAAGAGAAAGCAGCATGATGCACCACTGATGGAATTATTCCCTCCTCTGCTGCAGTAAATGGAGGATAGGTAAGTACTTGCTTTTACACAGTCCTGGTGACAAAACTGAATTAATTATTAAAGATGATGGTATCAGTAAAACCGCTTTTCAGCCAGGCACTTGAATCTTATCCTTTAATAACATACACCAGAAGCTGGACGGGGGAGGGTTGTTTGTTTGTTTTTCTTTTACCACACTCTATCAGCATAAATACCACTTCCTTAGTTAGAATCCATCTGCTCTGTTGACAAAGTACTCAAATTGCAAGCAAGCATTTAATGGTATCGTGCTGAAGCAGAACAGAGTGGCTGCTGAGAGAGCCTTAGGAGTCACTGAAATGAAAGGGCTTTTCTCTTAATTTCAGTCACCAGAAGACTTTGAAAAGAACATGACATCTTAGCCATCTGAGCTTTTTAAACGAGACTTTGGCAGATGCACAATGCTCAGCTCGGTGGTACCTAAATAATTGAGGCTTTGAAACATCAAAGTGCTCACACCTTCAAACACTCAAGTAGCTTTATTTGAAAAATTCTTTTCACAAAAGAGGACTAACTCTGCCATTTGAGATCAATGGATCTCTCTGGAACACAGTGTCCCCACCTTAGATTGGAAGACATGGGTTGTTTACTACGTATTGACTAGCAGTGTCCCTGGTGCAGACGGCTTTTGATTAAATGGATGTCTTTGTGATGGCATGACACAATACAGAATTAGGGATGACGTTTGAAAAAATGGAGGAGGGGGATCATTGCAGCAAAAAATTTGAAATTCATAATAATTTCACAATTTTTATGTGTGAATTTAAGTTTATTTTTTATTAATAAAATCTGATTAAATTTCGTTTTGCTTTGCTTTGGTTTATTTTATACCTAACAGATAGAAATCTTCCCTCTTGATAATGTTGCACTCAAAATGTTGTTGGTGCAAAAAGGGAACAGTATCTCTTGTATTTGAAACTAAGGCTTTATTGTTACTTTAATTAATGTTTAACAGTGTATATAAAAGCCTAATCCTTTTTCCTTATTAGTACTTGTAGCAATACACATAGTGAAAATCAGCACAGAAAAGCCCTTTAGAGCTAAAATTGATATTCAGAAAACTTGCTGCGCCTACTTTACCCCGAGTTGCGAGTTGTTGAAAGCTACGGTCCCTCTGAAGAGGAATGCATGAGGTGGATTAAAAGTTGACTAGATCCCTACACAGAGAGGTGGGTGATGTGCTGTGAAGGATTCCTTCTCCTCTCCAGATTTCAGCCCACTTAGTGCTTTCATTCTTCATTCCCTTTCTCCCATTTCCTTTTCATGACCTCTCACCTCTACATGAATTCCCAGCTAAGTTTTTCAAGTGCCCTAAAACCTTCACTAGTCCCAGATAATATAAATGATGTGTTTTTTTACACAGTTTTGTGTTCTGTACTCATTTCAGAGATCCTGCACTGTCACTTCAGTACAGACCTGTATGTATGCCTTTTCTTATGCCAAGAAAAACTAGATTTACTATGATAAATTGGGGGAATATCATAGGTTTCTATTGTCCTAGTACTTACATATCTCCATGTTTGCAGCTCAGCTACTAGGCAGCAAATTATGTAGAGTGAAAGGAAATAAAGCATACTTTCACTTTAGTATTCTGAAAAAGAAAAAGGTTTAAAATGCCTTATCTGTTTGCAAGACTATTTATTTATGCTATCCATTGTCAGGTTTTCAAAATACGATTAATTAGAATGATCTTGACAGTAGCTGAAGACCTTTAGCCACTTAGATAAGGACTTTAATCTGTAGACTGCAAAAATATGTCCTCCCTGTGTGTCTCTGAATGGTGATGACTGCTTTCCCAAGTTAAACAACTTCATGCAGATCAGTGCAAGGCAATGCAGTTTATCAAACCTGTAGAGATTTGTGATCGTTTTTGGGCAAGAAGTTGACTTGAGATTTTGCTATTCTTTTTAATTTTTCTAGGAAGGAGATTATTGCAGGAATGACAATAATATATGATCCTTTTCTGTTTCCTATGTAACTGCTATTTTATATTATTTATTTATACCTACAGCTATACATACACAAATAGCTATATATTTATATATAGACTGTCAGCTAGATGTAACATGGTAGAAAAATTGCTGTTTCTTTAACAGTTCATGGTTTACATGGATTCAAGAAATCATCACATAAAGAAATTAAAGAAAAATCCACCTAAGACTGCTAAATAGAAACATGTAACCCCTAGCTCAAGAAATTTCTGAGGCACAAACCATTGAAATCTATAAAAGTGCACCAGGAAAATGTGCACAGACCTGCTTGTTACTCTGGTTTGCTTTAATTATCAGCTTTTTGGTAATAGTGGAAAGGAAGTATTGACTTAAGTGAACCTCTGGTCTGATCCAGCATGGCCAGTCTTATCGTCTGGTGTCTTTTCTCCAAAAACGAGGTAGTGAAGCCAGAACCCCTACAGCAAAACATGAAATACATCTGATTTGGTCTCATTTTAAGAATGGCATGTCTAACAGGTGCAAACCCCAAAGTTTAATAGCAGAAGAGATGACATTTTCTCAAATTCTGGATTAAAATCTTTTGAACCAACAAAAGTCTTATTGCTTTCCACAACGTGTTGTGTCAACCACTCTATCTGTGACAGAAAATAAATTTCAAGGAATGCTGAAAAGTTGCATTAAAAACAAAGGCAAATGAGGTAGAAGATCATGTCACTTATTGCTTTGTTGGTAACTCTTCTGATATCCCTGTGACAGCTCCTGTCAGAGGACAGAGCGAGGTAGAGCTGCAAGCCTTCAAGTAAGAGATATAGAAATTTGTCTGGAATAAAACTAGATCACTGAAAAATAATCCTTTACATTTCTGCCAAAAGTCCTATACCTCTGTCTCACTGATGTACAGAAAGAGGAAAAATATGACCTCAATATTGCTTTTTCACCATTGACTCATCCCAGAATTGATACACTCGTGCTGTGGTTGCCCTGAAGTGTAATAGTGTACCATTAAATTCCAGCTGCAATACCATTATATTGCTATTAGAAAAGACTGCCGAGCAACACAATTTTTCAAATAAATATAAATTGTGAGCGGCTGAAATGTGAAATGCCCTCAAGTGCCCAGGAGCAGAATTTTTAAGCGTCCTTTTTTAGTGGACAGTTATGATCTCCAGCAAAGGGATGGCTCAGTTTCTCTTTCGATTTTTAGTGGTAGTCTTAACAGGCACATACAACAAAGAGCCATACAGAAGTCTGGGCCATGACCTCTGTGTAGCCTGGTGAAGGCACTGAAGTTCTGATGAGTGTTGCCAGTGAGAAACTTACATTTTTGACCTCAAGGAGCTGGTTCAAAACCTATTGCAATTCTCAGTCCTAGACAGTTGCTGTCCTGTTGTTTTGTGCCTGCTTTATTTGCCTTAAACTGGGGCAAAATTCACCTAATTATGACAGAATAACGCCTTAAAAGTACAAGGCCCTTTATCTAAACAAATGAAACAAACACAAATCTTCCTTTCATCAGGCTTGTCTCCCTGAAATTCACACTTCTTCGTCAAGAGGATGTTTTTTACACCTACTCAGCTGGAATACTACACACTGCATGTTGTTAGCCAGCATTTTCACACCCACTTATTCATGCATATGCTAATAGTTTTCTCACTACAACTGCTATGCTTTGTTCAGGACCCCTTACAGCTGTTTCAAGCCTGCACCACCAATCTGACAGCTTCTGGGTAATTCACACCTGCTCCCTACCCTGTGGTATTTCGGTCGCTGAACATACAAGCTATGTATGACCATCAGCGCTGACCACTGAGACTTGTTGTTCCTGCCTATCATCTTGTAGGTGTAAAACAGATGGGATACCCAGCAGAAACAGTCTGAGTGATGTCAGCTGCAAGAGGAGCTCTGGAGTTCAATTCCATGCTGTCACGGAACTGTACTTTGCAGTTTCCAAGGGGTTTTAATGCTGATGTTGACAAATATGCAGAGATACATGCGCTTTTGATCCTCGAGGAATATGAGTTTAATCATTAATTTTTATTTAAAAAAACTATTTAAGAAAGGGAGAAATGTGGTTTAAATCACAGTTAGGTTGTGTGTGATTCCTTGCTTAAAGTACAATCCTATTGTTCAGCTAACTGTGCCAAAATGTGAATTACAGCTACAACAATTGCCAGTGCATTTTTTGCTGTTTCTGTTGATCTTTGTTCATTTAATACCTTTAAAATAATAGAGGAAAAATCTCCAAAATAAAGTTGGGCAAACCAGCCCATGGCAAAGATGGTCTTCTTCTCTGTTAAAACTGCCATGGAATTTGTGGAATTTTCTTTTTTTCATCAAAACACTACTTTTTATGGGCTTCAACTTAATGGCATCTTGCTATTTTCTCTGTAGAATTTGAGAAAATCTGCCTTCCATATTTGTCTGTCCTATCTTTGTTCTGGGACTGGAAGAATCTATGGAGTTTTCAGGTATCTGCTGCTGTAAATCACAACTCTGAATATTAATTGAAGCTACAAACCACTCTATATTAACTCACAGGACTGGAAAGATGGACACACCATCTCTCAAATGTGTCTTATCTCTCAAGTAAATCTCTACGAGGTCTGAGCACTTGTGTCACAGCAAGTGAACTGTGCAAGCATTCTTTGTTTCAAGAATTCCCCTCAAAATTTTTCATGTTATTATTCCTGCATCTCAACTTATTTGAATTTGCAAGTCCTTTGAGGAAAGGGTTTGTTCATTCAAGTATCATCACAGTAGGGTCCTATTAGTTACTCTCATGAGAGGATGAAACACATCTGGGCTTTCTGGGGTCTCCTTCTGTGATAATTCTTTGCTGTAAAATGAGATTTTTGTGAATAATGGCAGAAAAACTAATTTTTGTCCAAGATTGTGGTTAAAGCTTTGGAGATAATATCTTGGGGGGATTCATCAGACATTTTTTCTGTAAATATTTCTTTTTATTGTAGTGATTTTCGTTATCATCTTATGCAACTTCTCCCTAGTTGGAAATGAGCTGGATACACCTCTAGTCAGCTGTGAACTGCCTCTGGAGGCTCCTTGGGAACTGATTTCAGAGTTTCTGAGGGATCCAGTTTGACTGGGGTTATTTGCTTGTATAATGTGACTTTCTGTACCACAAAGGAAAAAAAAAAAAAAAAATCAAACAAACAAAAATTTCAAAATTTTATTACATTACAGGTATTGACTTTAGCTACAGTAAATAATTTAAATATTTTGTAGGCCACATTATCCTACTGAATTCAAACATAAAGAAAACATACATGAAGTTGAAGTTTAAATGTCTCATTACTGCTGAAAGTGAAATGATCTCCTCCCTCTTTTTTTGGTTATCACTCATATTTGTTTGAGACTTGACAATAAATAGAATATATTTTACTACAAAAAAAGTTAACTGAATCTGTCCAGAGAGAGATCAAATGAATCAGTGGGTGATGTACACAGCAAATGAGGAAACCAGGAGAAGAAAGACCTTCGACCAAGAGTAAAATCATAGAATAATAGAACCATAGGATCATTTAGGTTGGAAAAGACCTTTAAGATCATCAAGTTCAACCATAACTATAGCATCATAAAATGGTTTGGACTGGAAGGGACTTTAAAACCATCAAATTTCAATCCCTTTGCCATGGGTTGGAATGGGACTTTAAATACCATCAAAGCCACAAAGCCAGGTTGATACAAGCCCCATCCAAACTGTTCAGATTGGTTTTGCCACCCTTGGGCATGATTTCTCATACCACACCATCTCTCCTTTGCTTCTTGCATTTATTTTGAGTGAACAAAAGAGAAATACTACACAGGTATTTAAGGAAAAAAATTCATTGTACCACAGGTCTATCCAGGTAGTTAGAACAAATATATTTTATTTGCTTAATTAGTTTTTTCATTATTTGGTTTAACTAAAATGTCATGGGATACTAAAAGTGAGTGTGCTGAGACATGTCCCAGACCTGAACAAACAGACCTTTATTTTATCAAAAGTAGGAAATACGTTGCAAGACCCACTTTTCATGAAACTGCACTAATTGCTATCAGTAGTATTTTTAGCTTCTAAGTCTTTGTTGATATGTTCTTAGGGTATGATAAATGGCACATTTAAGTCAGAGTTTAGCAGTGACAAGTCCTTCATAATAGCTGGGTAGGTTAATGACATCAGAGAAAAGAGTTTGTGAGTGAGCATGAGGGAGAGAGAGGTAATTGTTTGCCTGGCTTGTTCAGGCTGTTAGTATCTGCTGCATCAAATGACAATGACATGAAAAAAAAAATTGTTCCAGATGTTGTATTTCAGACAAGATTTTTATAGAATAAGTGGTCTCACAAGGTAAGAAGCTTTGAGTTAATTTCAAGACAATGTTTTCTTTAGTTTTAATTAGAATCGAGGCCAGACGGGCCCACCTTTTATTACTTGCAATGCCTTCTCTTGTACTTTTTGCAATATTAGACTTGTGGAAAAAAAAAAAAAAACAACATTATAATAGTTAAAAAAAGAGAAGAATTTTATATTCATGACCTCATCAGAATGCACAGTGAACCAGAAGGCAATAGTAATGTGTAGTTAGCTCTTGGTTGTTTCCAACCTGATGGTTAGAAGGGATGCCTGGGAGGGGGATATTTATTGCCCATACCAAACAGGTGGATTCCAAGCAATCTAGAACCCAAGAAAAAAATCAGGAGCAACTATATGGTTCTACATGTCAAAATCCATGGACTTTTCTGCCTTGTTGTGGATTCTTCTTACAGAGGTTAAAATCTTACTTTTTCCACTTTTGCAGACCTTCCTTGAACAAATTTTTAATTTTATAGCAATTTAAGGTACATACCATCACTCTGAACAGAGCAGGGTAAGGAATTACACAGCCTTGAAGCCATGTTTGCAACCTCCAGTTCTGAAAGATACACCTGAAGGCACATCCTGTGTGCTCTGCACTTTTAGCTGACCACTGGTTTGGAATATGAGTAAAACACTCGTCTTGTGAGAATATCCGACTTTGGAGTTCAGTGGTAAAGACAAAAGAAATAAATCAATGGGTTTAGGTTTGTACGTCAGGAAGTTTTGTTCAAATTGGAAAATGTGTTTCATTTTCAAGTTATTTAAGACTATTTTTTTTCTCCTTTTCTTACCCTTTAAAAAGATCAATTTCAAAATGAAAATGACATTTTGAAATGAAACATTCCAGTTCATTCTGAAAATGTTGATATAAAGCATTCTGACATTTCCTAAAACCATTTTGTTTCATGTGTGCATGTGTATACGAAGACTACTTGAAGGATGAGACTTGACCTTATAAATTCATACTTGTTGATAAAACAATACAGGTAGGTAGGTGTGCATAAAAATGTACTTCTCTCTTGCTAAAAATACTTCACCCAGCTGTAAAAGGCCCAGAGGAATAGCTACAGGATTTAACCAGTTATTGTGAGCCTCATGAAGCAGAACAACCCTTTGCTGCAGGTCCCAAAGTGTTGCAATCTGAAATAGCCACAACCCAATCTCCTTCAAATCCATTTTCTGTACCATGATACAACATAAAACCAGCAACAGAACAGCAATAAAAATTTATTGTAGGGATTCTCTGTCAGAGTGAATTCCATTTTAAACACCATCTATACCAGTAGGCACAATAAATAGCTCATAAAATGACAAGAAAGTTGGGATATGCTTGGTCATTGAGCAAGACCACATCCCCACATGTGGCCATCCCCAGCTGACCTGTTTTCAGGTGAGATGCTTTTCCCCATAGTATCTGTAATGGTGCCGTGATTCTGATTTGGTATGAGAATAATGTTGATAAGACAGAGATGTTTTAGTGGTTGCTCAGCAGCATTTATTCTAAATCAAGGACTGCTCTGCCTGTGAGCAGAGGCACAAGAAGCCATGAGGGGCTGGGGGAACATGGCCAGGACAGATGACCCAAACTGGCCAAAAGGATATTCCGTACCATAAGAAATCCTGCCCAGCATATAAACTGGGGGGAGCTGTCCAGGGAGGACAGGTCATTGCTTGGGGATGGGCTGGACATTGGTCAGCCTATGGTGAGAAATTTTGTTGTGCATCACTTGTTTCTCTTGGGTTTTATTCCTCTCCCTCATTTTCAGGACAATTAGTAGTATTAAATAATATATTATTATTGTGCTATTTATTTTTATCATTGTGAAAGAGTTCTTATCTCAGTCCAGGAGGTTTACCCTTTTTTTTCCAATTCTCCTCCTTACCAGGGGGCAGAAAGGTAGAAGAGAATGCAGTATTTTTTGCCAGCTGAGGTTATTGATTTACACCAATACAAACAATTTAGTACAGTATTATACTTGTATTTAAAAACAAACAAAACTGAAACCATTTCCCTTTTTGTTCTGTAGTGTCAGCAACTCATCTTTGTGTATCAGTTCAGGATGGGAGAGAAGTTCTCATTTTTCTGAAATGTTTTGCTGACCAAAACCATGTGTAGCCATGTACAACAGAGGGATGCCACACAACAGAGGGATGCCACACAGCAGCATATCTAGCATGTCCAAATTTTCAGGAACCTGTTCTAAAATCTTTATTAATGGTGCTCCATCTACTTTCATGCAATCGCCTTTCTGTTATGTAGAAGTGGGGAAGAAAAAGAACCTAAACACCAGCATTTTACATCATAAAAACTGCAGCACTGAAAGGAGAAGCAAAGGGTCCTGTGCAAATTTTTCTGTGTTGTTTCCTCTTTCTCTCTCTTTTTTTTCTTTTAATTTTTTTTTAAAATTAAAAATAATCAGCATGTAATTGGTTTTAATCCTGCTGAAATTTGGGAAGACTGCTTTTGGGTTATAATCTCCCTGTACTTAAAATTTAAGGGCATTGGTGTGGTGCAATGCTTGAAGAGGAAAAGAAGACTCCTCCAAGCACCACGTCAGCTACATCAAGTACAGAAATCCTTCAGTGTGCTGAAAAATGTGTCTCTGAGAAAGAAAACCCAAACAGCTTTTCTTCCACATAAGAATGCAGAGTAAGGCACAAAAGTTGTATAGAAACTTATTTCCTAGATCAGCTATTCTGATCCAGTTGGTAATAAGAAACCCAGTTTTGCAAACTCCCAATTCAAGACAGAAATAAGAGAAAGCACAGTAAAATAAGATTAAAAACCAATATTGCTAACAAAAATGAAAGACAAAATATTAAAATAAGATCTAAGGGAAAGAACCAAATTAATGTTAATGTGACTAGAGGTAATGACTGCAAGCCTCAGTTTCTGGAATATTCCTCAAAATGGTGTATCTGCATTAAATGTATGCTGTTTCAGATGACAGAAACCCATTTAATCAACTAGAAAAAATAATTTCTTCCTTAAAATCTACTGTAATCTAGACTGTGTTTTTTATCCACAGGAGAAGGAAGGGTATGCATATTAGTCTGTACCACTTTGACAGCTACAAAAATCATGATATAAAATGAGATCAAACTAGATGTGTAAATCTCTAGAATTTGTTTCCATCTGTGTTTTGATGATACCTCCATAGAAAAACATACAAGAATTTAAAACAATTATTTGATTTCAACCTGTAGATTATACTCCAATTTCCTAAATACAAATTCCTCATGTTATTTTGAAAGTCCCCCAGGGGCCTACTAGACCATGGAATATTTTGGAAGTCTAAAATGGCATCAAATGCCTATAGAGCTCAGGAAACTGAATACCACTGTAAATGTAAGTATCACTTTATATCACAGACTTCATGACCAGAGAGAACATCACTCGTGTTACAGGAAATTTGCAACAAACTCTGTTGGGGCAAACCTGAACTGATATTGACCTATGTTTTCTGTGGCCATTCATTTCGTATGTCATGCCACATATGCATGGAGAAAAGGAGGCTTAAGGGACATCTTCCTTCTCTCTACAAGTAACTATGGAGGAAGCAGCCAGGTGGGATCTGCCCAGGGAACAGTGGTGTCACCATCTCCAGAGGTAGCTAAAAATATCTGTAAACGTGGTGCTTGGAGACATGGCTTAGTGATGGATTTGGTAGTATCAGGTTTACAGTTGGATTTGATGATCTTAAAGGTCTTTTCCATCCTAAATGATCCTATGATTCTATGAAAAAAAAGGGAGTTGAAGGGCTCATTTCCAGTGAATTTCATATTATCGATTAACTGATATTTAGACTCCTGAGGCATCGCTTCTCATTGTGCAAAATAAGCATAAAAACACTACAAGCAATTAATTGCATGGGGTTTGTACTATGCTTTGAGATGGCCTATCAGCCCTTTATTAATATTAATGAGAAGAATTAGTACCAAAGATCAGGGATCCATGATAGCTGGAAGAACCTGCAAGGACCCTCCAGCTCTCATGCTTTATTATTTTTTAATCAAAGTGTCTGTCTTGAAGGCACAAAATTAAAGAACGGAGTCCTTTATGATTCCACAATGATTCAAATTAAAATGATCTATACTTGCATAATTCCAATGAGCTATTTTGTGCTAGTTAAAAACAGTTAAAAATTGCATAAATGAATGATTTAAGGGCTGCAGCTTTCTAATCTTAATGAAAGCACCGGGGTTTTTTTTGTATGTTTCTCAACCCACACATGTGACTAGAATAAATCCAACACAGAAGAGTAAGGGAGGAAGAATATATTTGATGGCAACATTCTGCTAGTGAGTTTTCTTGAAAAAAAAAAAAAAACGGGATTTTGTATCATGGGCAATATTTTTTACTTGTCCAAAAAGAAAATTATCTTCTTGTAAGTATATAAAATATCATGTCCTACATTTATTTTTATTGCAACAGGATTTAAATTTCTCTTCCAAGCTGGTTTTTCTGGTAGACTCTGTCTACAGGATAGTTAGTGATAAACGAAGCTGTGAAGAGCTCTTCACAAACAATATAAAATTATAAAAAGACAAGACAGAAATAGAAGGGGAAACAATGAACAGCCTATGTCCATCTTTAAGGTGAAGAGCAGAATTGGGTCTGCAACCAAAATTCTGTGTTGTAGTGGTATTTAATGGATTATATTGTCTCTCTCAAATTTGTGTTATTGTAATTTATGTAAATTCAGATAATCAGTGAATTCAGATAATTGTTTTATAATGTAATATTACACTAATTATATGAAATAAAGGAGAATAGAAATAATTAGATCAAGACTCTCTCTTTCAGGTAGTTTTCTTGATCCCTGACAAAAAGTACATAATTTATTAGCACTGACATTCACCAGCTAAATGAGGCTTTGCATTTCAACAGAGAAATCAGTGTGATCTGTAAAACCCTCCCTTTAGAAAAGTCCTTGAGCCATTACTTTATGCTGGCATCCTTTCCCATGCAAGCACGTTGGAGGTAAGTTGTGTTTGGACTATAGCAGAACAAAGAGCCATGATCATTACCTTCCTGTAGTGAAATTTTGTCAAGCCATAATTCCTAGGAACTGTTTGGAACCACGTCAGAGTGCACAGACCTTCAGTGCCTTTAGCAAATCCTCAAAGAATCATGGTCTAGATTGTAAGGTGTAGTTCAAATATCTACAATCCACCCACAGCCTACGTATCACTGACACAGCAGAATGGATCATTGGAGTACTCTGCAACTGTGCACAGAGAAATCCTAAATCTGGGGATTGTAAAAATGACAGATTCCAATAGTCCCTTCAAAAAGTTTACAGTCTCTGGTACCTATGTGGATTTAGAGAACAGCAGATTTCTATGTGCATACCTCCTCTGCACACTAAGAAATCTCACAGAATGATATGTGATATGTGAAAAGCCTGAACATTTCAAAATTTATGCTTCTAGGAGAAACAAAACCCCTCTCTTTTCAAGAACATATCAGAAGTCCAGTAGCTATCAATTTTGTCCCCTCTAGCCATGTAAAGAAGTTCTTTGGAACCTTCCTGATTGCATAGCTAGAAGTCAAAGTCTACAGGGTTACTTTTATATCAACGTATTATATAAATTTTGTGAATGGAAGCAATCATCTGGTCCCAGTTCCCCAAATGGTCTAGTGAAAATGAGATTAGAACAGTAGCAAAGCTCTTGTGACGACTTGCAGCAGATATCGTTGTCCTTAATATTTTAATGCAAAAGAAAGAAAAATTTACACATAGATCATTTTTTCTTACCTGTTACTATTAATTGAAAGAGTGTATTGGTTAATTCAGTCCCTATGGTTCAACCAATATGCTCTCCCAATGAATTTCTACAAGAATATCTTTTTTCATCATCTCTGAGTTCAGTTTTTCATTATAAATGTTTTAGCTTTCTTCACTTGCTGAAAAAGCCAGAACCATGAGTTTAAGCCTCACCCAGGCTATGGACCATGGTAAATAAATGCAAATGTGAATGTGTCCTGGGGCATCAAGGTTAGAAGCTGCAGGTAGCACCCTGTGTGACACTAATCACACTGTTTCTCTGACACTGGCTAAAGAAACCTTTGGCACATATATCACCCCGGTGAGCTGTTTTTGCTGTGTTGGATTCTTGACCTCAGTGGTAACCTTGTCTCTAACCAGGTCGGAATTTACCCATGGGAATTTTTAGCACTTATAATAAACTCCACATCAGATGGGGGAAAGGGAGAAGGGAAGTCAGCTGATGTAAACTATTTACTTCAGGATACCTGGAAGTAGTCTCTATCCTTTAATACCGCTTTATGAATTTATGCTAAGCAAAGCTATATAAAACAGCACGTCCCACTTCCCAGATAGATGACAGATGCTTCTTTTCCACTTGACAGGTGCTACCAGCAGTGTATTTACATTGTGTATGTTCTTTGGCATGCATATTTCTATCTGCAGCAGCAAACCTCTGCAACACATTAGCTCACAGAAATACAGAAGTGGTCATAAAGGACTTGTGCTTGTTGGTTTTCTTGCTCTTGGTGCTGTGTCCCCTCTGGTTCAGCTGGAACTTCTGAATAAGCTGCCATGATTTTTCTTTGTGAAATTTGCAAAAGAAATTTGCTCTGGGACTGAGACCATGCATGTCAGATAACAAATTTATATGGCTGGCATACAATGTGCGTGGCCCAGAATATAAGGCTTGAAAATGGAAAACCTGACAAAATCATAAGTGGTCCTAGTGGGCAATACTATGATACAGCGTTATTATGCCAGATTTCCAAAAACATATATTACTCGAGAACTGAAATTACTGTTTTGCAGCCCAGGAGCTTGTAATGCATTGAATAAACTACAGTTTCTGACTAATATTTGCATGCCTGTCTAAGAATATGTAAATGTGACAGTTTCCCTCCTGGAAAAACTAAAATCCCTAATGAATTGAAGGGCCAAACATGCAAATAAACCTCATGATTCACACATGTGTCTCTCATTTAATTTTTCAAAATGTATTTTGCATTTTGATTACGCTACAAAATGCAGCATGGAGGGCAGAGCACTGAGAAAAATAGAAGTGTGTGTACAACATATTTTTCATATCAAACAATGTGATTTACTTTAATCATTTCAGGAGTAACAAATAACTGCAAGTGCATGATTTGAATGCCTTCCAGGGGTATGTAGTCAAGCTAAGAAAAAAAAAAAAGTGATGCTCTATATACATATATACATGCACTTTTCAGGCTATGGGCCAGATTTTTCACTCAATCACTCTCCTCTGGTATAATACTAGTTTTGACTTTAACCAAATTGTATTTGGTTTTTGCATATGTCACTGTGAGGAGATTCATGCCTCAGATGCCTCTGCTGTGACAGAACTGAAGCAGTTCTGGTTGGCTATGTATATATTGTAGGACAAAAAAAAAAAATCAGTGTTATTTATTTAGGCTCTCAGATACATTCAGCTATGCAAAAACTCTCCAAACAGGAGGAAGCTCAACCAGGAAATATCCCTCACTGCATCCCTGAGAGGTGCAAAGAACATCACATTAAGCTTCCCCCAACTCTTACAGGTGTAAGTAGAAGGTGTTTAACTTTCGCTTGTCCTTCTCAAGGTCAGTGAAGACAAAGAGCAGTGGAGGAGAATATCCTCCTTGATTTTTTATTTTTTTTTTTTTTTTTTAATAGGAAAGATAGCAGATGTCCTCTGGCAAATCTGGTTGCAGATGTTTTAAGACACATATTTGCTCATCCCCCTGGCTCACAGCCTCCAAGCTATTCTCCTCTAAAAACGTTACACAAAAAAGAAGTCTAGCTGAACATCACCACTTCAGATCAGAGTTAAATCCACTCATGGAGCTCAGTGCAACTGAACTCCCAGCTGACACAGCTGAAGGGCTGCTGCTCCTGCCACCCCCCTGTAGGGGTAAGCAGAAGGGGATCTCGGGTTGGGTTGTGGCAATGCCAAAAAAAAAAATTCACCAGGAGATGCCCCTCAGCACCCCAACACTGATGCTTGCCAGTCCCCAGCACACCTGCAAAAAATCTGCCAGGTAAAAATGCCTTATTTTCATTTTATCAGTGGTATCTTTGCTCTGGGTAAGGATTAGAACAATTCAGAGCTTCATACATAAGTCAAACTATTATGGTTGAGCTGTAGAAATTTTTAGGGTTTACCTAACAAATGCCATCTGCTTCTCTTTCTTTTTAGGGATGCTCTTAGAAAACTAAAAAGGTCAATTTTGGTTTGTTGTGGTCATGGAAGGTGTTTTATTGGTTTTTTTTTTTTTTTTCTCTTCATTTAAAACACAAAGAAATAAAATCTGCCTCAATATTTTTTCTTTTCAATTTTGAAATGCTGATTTTTTTTTTTTCAAATACTATTTTCCAGTCAGTTTTAAGGTAATAAAAATAGTAGCCAAGCCAGGCCAAGGAAGGTGATTTTTTCATGACTGTCAAATCATGACAACATAAAGAAGGGACAAATAGCATCCTGAAATTAATCATACAGAATGGATTGCAGTGAATGTCCCCTCTTTCTGCCCAAAAGATGCATTTCATTTTCCTATCTTTATTCACATAGAGATTCAGGCAGAGAAAGCTGCCTCCAAAAGCCATTTCTTTAAGATACCACGAAATAGAAAGGTTAATAGTTAACGCTGTGAAGAGTCCCATTATTAAAACTGCTTTGCCATGCAATACCAGGACAAATGGAAAATGAAAATTAGCCTAGACATCTACAACCTCACAAAGGAGATTCAAAGTCTCTGGGGTTGTCATTCCAGCATCTTTACATGATAATCAAGCAGGTTTTGTGTACTTACTGTAGTTAATGCCACCTCTTCCCATTTTCATTTTGTTGCAAGCACAGAAAATATAACCAATAATGTGCATGTTCTTTTTTTCTTTGAGGGGAGGAAAGGGGAAAAAAAGAAGAATTTAATTGACAGATAAAACGGATGTAGAAAGGGTAATTTCATTTTCCATCAGAAGAAGTAAGGTTTTATGTTGGGAATTAAATTAACAGCACATGAAATTGGTTTTTCCTAAGTTCATATTTTTTAAACTTTTTTTTTTTCCTTTATAAGAAGAAGAAGAAGGAGAAGAAGGAAGAAAAAGACCCCCAAACCAAGGTAGAGCTGTAAAGCCTGACAATGAGCACAGATGATTTCCAAAGATGATAAAACTTTTCCAATGCAATGAGGTTGTGGGCCTGCTTGCTTTTCAATCACTCCACATTTTCTGCTTGTGTGATACTAAAAAGTTATGCTTATAAATGTTTCCTGATTTCTTTGTGTGATGTTCCATCCTCCGACTCCAGCTGGTTTCAAGCTGCACTCCCCACCCCACATCTTTTCCTCTCTTTCCTCAGCTTATTCAAGTTGCCTGCGGGTTGTGATTTATCTTTGCAGTTAATACATTTGTATTCACGTAATTTTTTGCTTCTGTTTGGCTAGGCAAATCACTATTGGAATACCAATAGATTTGAATACCAAGGATTTCCATATTGTCATCACTGACAAAATAGCAACATGGGACTGAAAAAAAAAAAAATAAGTGATGAGCAAGAAAAAAAATATGCAGAAAAGGGAAAAATCATTTTGCGATCACAAAATGTAGTGTCTTCCCCTCCCTCTTTTAATGCATAAAAGTGAAGTTAATGACAAAACCCCTTGCTAATGTTGTGCTTAGGAGAAACAAAAAGGATATTTCTAAAGAGTTCCCTTGATAATTTATCAAGACAAGTGTAAAAATCAGCTATGAACCAAGAAAAGACAAAAATGCATGCACACATGCATGTGGTATGTACCCATTAAAAAAATCCAAGCAAAGAAACAAGAACACTCATCCCCAAAAATTACAGGAAACAATGATGAGTAGAATCATAATCAATCACAAGCTGCAAGGTTTTGACAGTTTTCAGCTTCTTGGTGAGTTGAAAACATAGTTTTTAGGTTGAAGCACACAAAAAAGTATTTTAATAATTTTTATTCTTCAAAAATCTGCTATTTTTTTTACCAGCATAACGTCCTTTAATACAAGAAGGTCGAATTTTGCAACACATTTTCATGTATTTATTTTTTTTATTCAAAATCTCGAGGCAATTCGTGGGACCGGTATAATTTTCAGAAGTATCTCATGACTCAAAATGTCCCTGAAGGAAACACCAGCTCAGAATCGGTAAGCAAATTCATCAAAATACACAAGAGACAATCAGTGCTAAGTACATGGAGCTGGTCATCTTATCTTCAGCAGTCTGATGCATTTCAGTTGGTGATGCACAAACCTGTGGGTGTCTTTGATCTTGGTCAGCAGCCAAGCATCCATCCAGCTGCTCCCTCATTCAGTGGGACAGGACAGAAAAATGGGGTGACAAAGCTTGTGGAACAAGAAAAAGACAGGAAAATCACTTGCCAATTACCATTGCAGGCAAAACAGCCCACTCAATGAAAATTAATCTACTGCCATTTCAAATGGACTTAAACAGGGAGAAATTAATAGCAAAAAAA
>VXAC01006547.1:368630-399049 GCA_013399225.1 Rhipidura dahli | reverse complement strand
GTCATTGCAAAGAAAGTAGGGGGCATTGTATTTAAAAAAAAAAAAAAAAAAAAAGAATGAATTGATAACTAAATAAACATTTCATCACATCTTTAGGAAATCTTAGGCCTATACCTGCATTCACTTGCTCATGCACACACTTAGCCATTTAGCTGGGCTGGGATGGTGAGGTGAAAAAATAATTTGAAATATCTCAGTGCTGAAGTAGTAGCTAATTGTAACTCCGTGCTGCCCTTATTGCATGCTGCCATTTATGATTCATGCTGCCAAGAGCTTTCAGTGGCCAGCTTAGAGGCTTTTCATAAATCTTACATATTTTATAAAGCACAACGCAAAACACTTTGGGAATGGACAGGACTGTTGGCAAATTGAAAAAATAGCTGCACATTTTGATCCAAATACCAAGATTTGCTAATGTGTTTAGAAAACTGACAATTTCAGTCTTAATCCTATTCAATCCAGTGCCTTGTAATTATGCACAACTAAACAGTCATAATTTATGAAGCAGTAGAAGAACATCCAGACTGAAGCTTTGCATCTGGCATCAGGCTATGGGGACAGGAACAGTGGTGGGGGCGGCCTCTGAAAGCCATCCTGCTACTTGCCAATCTTATTTAAATTTTATTGCTACCCAAATTGGAAAGATTACATGGTAATTAGCAGTTTCCCCACCAGTATAGATTCTGCCTCTCCAAACAATCTTTGATAATGATCCTGTCCCTCCTCCCAGACAACTTCAGGGAAATTTCAGAGCCAAATATTAAACAGGCAGTTATGAAATTGTGCTCAACCACCTGTTCCCTTGACCCATGGCCGACCCACTTAACAAAGGACTGTATATCTCAATTAGGCCAGGTGATCCCAAAGATTGCCATTTGATAATTAGCACACTCCCCCCTTCTTGCAAGCTTATTCAAGGCTCTCCTCGGGAAGATGTCTTCTCTGAATACAGAAGGGGATGTCAAAATGATGTCCTGTCAAAAACTTTGATAAAAATTAGAGTTGTGTGTTTGCAGAGTGATAAGGGAGAGAGGCAACCATGGATAAGAATGTAATATCAGCTGGAGTGTATCATACAAAAGGCTCATCCAGTACAATATCCTGTCTTTGGCCAAAAATAGATGTCCAGTAATGAGTATAAGATCAGGGTTAGTGTATGTGATATTTTTCTTGCTACTTCCTGAGCCTGCAATAATTGCAGCTCACGGTTTTTTGATCTGGAGATGGGTTCTACAGATGTAATTATCCTCAATGACCTTGTCCAGTCTCCCCTTGAAACCATACAGACATTCAGATTTGACAAGATCCTGTGGCATGGAGCTCCATTACTTAATTAATGCAGAAAAACTGAGAAGAAAGTGATCATTCATTTTTCCTCAGAATACAAGAACAAGAGAATTTTTCAGGCAAAGGTTAAAAGCAAAAGAACTAGTTTTTCAAATGAGGACTGAGGAAGTGGTTGCTGCTGTGCATTGTGGTAAATGAAAGCACCAGCAGATTCAAAAATATTTTGCCATAATAGATGCATTTAACCAGGGCTATTAATTATTGTTGACTTAGATATAATTTTAAGCTCTGGAGGATCAGCCACTATAAGAAGATGGGAAATTATTTAGGGAGTTGAAATGTCATGGAATCATAGAAGAACAGAATTGTTTGGGTTGAAAGGGTCCTTAAATATCACCTTGTTCCAACCCCACTGCCACTAGACCAGGCTGCTCCAAGCCCTGTTCAGCCTGTGCTTGAACACAGCCAAGGCTGGGGCATCCACAAATGCTCTGGGCAAATTTGTCCCATTATAGAAACTCCTTGTGTATAAACAAGCTCTTTATAAATCTACCTGTAGACAATTTGGAGGCACCATTCAAGTAGTTCTTGTTGTCTTATAGAGATTTTAGCTATATAATCTAATTAATCCTGAACTTCCTTCATATCTTCTGTGGAACAGAGAAAGGAATATGGTGACTGTGATCACAGCAAATGCAAAGGAAGAGGGACTGTGAAGTGAATATGTAGATTTAAGTTAAAATATTTGTCCTTTACCAACCTCTATGAGAGCCACAATTATTAAAATTACTTATTGCCTTACTGACCTTTTAAACTATTTGAAGAAGATTAGGGGACAAATTAAGGGACAAAACTGTCAGAGCAGCAGTATAGAATAAAGGGGTGAAAGACAGCAAAAAATACTAAAAAAACCCCAAAAAATTCAGAGGAAGGAAAAAGATGTAGAAAGATTAGACAGGAAATCAAGGAAGACAGAAGAAAATAAATATTGGTGGAAGAAGGAGAGAGATGAAGGACCATTTGAAAAATGAGGATACAGCAAAAAAAGTAGAAGGAAACAGTGCAGTAGAACAGCTGAGGAAAAAAAACTGAAACTGTATGACCTCCAGAACTCACATCTTACCTTAAGTATTCCATGATTCCATGAATAAAAATATCTCCAAGTTACATTTTAAATAGTCACAGTTGTGGATACATTGATGAAAAAACATTGCTGTTTTTTGTAGTGTGCTTTCTCATGTATGGTTGTAAGGTTCTCTAAAAAGTTGCAGGAATTGCCCTTAACTGCAATACAAAGCACACAAAGGCATTATTTTCCTTGAAAGAGTGAAGTGTACACCAAAACAACCATGTTGATATGCAGATATTGTCATTTCTTTAACTAGGCTATAAATTAATTGCCATGATTTGAAGAAAATTGCTAGTCTACGTTTTAAAATCCCATTAAAATACTGATCTGAGAGCGTTATTGCCCTCTGCAATCAATGCTACTAATTCTTTGAGTATTTTTACATACACAATTGCAGTTTCAGCTCTACAGTCTCGAGTGTGTATTTTGAAACTGCTAATGGAAAAATAAAACATGAGAACTGTTTTCCATTTCTGCAACTCTTGGGATTCATTGTGATAAACACCAGAGTGAGAGACTTCTTCCCTTACCAAACATCCCAGGACCACACAGGTATTTTGTGCTTTCTTCACTTTCAATAAGTTTTTTTAAACAATGCAGATCACTTAGGAAAAAAAATGCTAAAAAAGATAATTGTGCAAAGGAACTGAAAATAACAATGCAAATGCTACCTGGTCAAAATGCAAACACAATGTATCAAATTCTTAAATTTCTTTATTCATATCTGAAACAAGTGGTTTTAGCAGAATTAATTTCTTATAAGAATCACAGGTTTGGCTACATCTGTCTTCTACCCAGAAATGTAGTAAGGTCACCAAAAAGGAAAAAAAAAGGAAAGCAAAATTTAGAAAAAAAAGAAAAGCAATGTTTTTCTGGGTACAACAGTTCTAGAAAAGTAAAAGAAGTAGCCAGTATGGTTGTGGAAATCTTCTCAGTCTCATCTTGTCTCCTCTTTTTCAAGCAAGTGCATATCTGTTTGTAGAGAAAATATTTTCAGGGAAGACAGGATAACTTCATCTTGTTTTCCTGAAATGCTTGAACAGAATACAAAGAGGACCTGCCCAGCAAGGAGGTCTCTATGGCTACATATATTCCAGTAAATTAAAAATAGGATAATTTTGATTCTGAGAAAGATCCAATCCTAAATTCTTCCTTGGATTAAAAGTTGGATCATCCTGGTTGAGACTTCATCATTGTTAACATATGGAGCTTTTTACCTTGCATTTAATTGCCTTGCACTTTGTGCGTGGAGGACATACATGGCTGGAAATGTATCTGACAGTAAGACTGTCACAGAATGCCGTATCCAAGCTATTAAAAACCTCTTACACTTCAAAAATGAGGCATCTGTTTCTGAAATGCTTTTGCAAGTGGCCCTTTGCTGGTGCTATAGTGAAGAATTCCTTGGTAGAGCGTTAAAAGGTTTGTTCCATTCTTAGTATAAACCATGATAACAATTTATCACTATGACTGAGTTCCCGTGCCCAAGAATGCTTTTTGGGACTCTTGAATTAGCCAGTGCAGCCCAACAGCCTGGAATGAAACCATAGTAAATGATCCCAAAACCACAGACTGGGACAGAAATAGAACTATTGAGGTACCAAAACCTCCTTCAGCCATGGGATGAAGCCCTCAGGAGCAAGCTGTTCTTCCCTTTGTCAATATAATGTCTATTTCTCACAACTGAGCTTCATCTTTATTGATTAGGTTTCAGAGTGTCCTTTTATTGTCTTTCTGTATTAATGTATTTAATATAAAATTTACTTGGAACTCTAGAACTAGGTATTGTTACAGGCAGCAGTTAAGTGTTCCAAAATATTTCATCCATGTACTGGAGAACTGGAGAAGAAATGTTCTCATATGTTCACAAATGTCACATATGTCAGAGAGGTTGCCCATCACTGCCTTATTTTCTGTGTCCAAAGTTAAAAGCATCTGCCCTGAAAAAAAAAACACCTAAATTTCTCTATTAAAAGGGATGTTTTTTCATCTTTTTTTGTTTGTTCATTTACCCTTTTATTCATTCAGAGCCTGCTGTTTGCAGACTCTTTGGAGTCCTTCTGGTTTGCTTTCAATTAAAATGAAAACCTCACCATCACTTCTTATGCCTTTATTGCACTTTCTCTCAGCTATGCCTTTTTGTGTGATCAAAATAACAGCCTACCAAGCAAAAATGGACGGTGATAGCAATTCCCTGTGGTTAGTGCAAACAACTAATTGCCTTTAAATATCCATACATACTAATATCATTGGGATCTCAAGGAAGGAAATTGTGAAATAAAATCTCAGTCTTCTTTTGCTCAGAAAGCAAAACAGGTGGACCAGGTACTCCTCTGTTGTAAATAGACATAGTTGCAGGATCATGTTGGGAATTAGCAGATGAATTTTAGGCGGCTGGTGTGGTCAGTGCCTTCCTAAAGTTTACAAAGGTAGGTTTCACTTTCTAAATTTAAATGCCTTTTCTTGCAGCAATGATTAGTGGCTATCATCATCAGAAAATCTATTTCCATGTAAAATATATGTAGAATGGACAACACAATTAGTAGGAAATTGCCAGTCAGTTAAAATTGTTTGATTTACTCATGGTTTCTTCCTGGGAAAAGAAAAAAAAAAAAAAAGCCTGAGGAGTAAGCTATTATAAAACTCCTTGTTACAGGCTATCAGGTCTCTGGATACTTTAATCTCTGTGGTCATAGATCATAAAGAACATGACTCTTGAAGAACAGTCAAGGAAGTTCCTGGTGGGTAAATAACTGCTGCAGACTTTTCATATAGCACACAAATGTGTGGCCTGAATGTCTCTAAATTGCCTGAAAAGTTCTCTTGTGACCCTAAAGAAGAACAAGAAGTGCCTGACATTTTGGAGAATGGAGAATCAAAGGTAACCCACTGACATTCTGAAACCTGGCTTTGTTTTTCATGTCAGTTGAACAAAATTTGCCTCTTTAGATAAAGGCAGAAGGATTCATTCCAAGAGAAGGAATCAGCACGTTTTGCTTGATTTCACAGGACTTCTAAATGGAAAAACCTTACATTTCCATATTAGAAATTGACACAAAGAAAAAGAAGAAAATGCAACTAAAACAAGTTCACAGATGCTTCTAGTCCCTTAAGCATCACTGCAAGTTAAGACTGCATCAATTCAAGTGGATGTTGTTCTGACTCCTGAAGTGATAATACTTCAGCATAACTTCACTGAACTCAGTTGTTGGTTTAAAATGCGCAGCAATTTATTTTTTTATTTGCATCTCTCAAAGCCTTCTTATCTCTCATGGTAAAAAACTGGGCTGCAAGAGGCATAGTGTGCTTCTTCAAGACTGCTGTAATCATTTAGTTTGACCTTTCATGACACAGTGTTTCTCTAAAGGCAAGTATCTGATAGTACTGAGTACATTTTATTTACTGAACAAGGGAGGGAGCCACATTTGTTTCCCAAAAAGCTACTCTCAACTGCAGAAGGCATAGAACTGAGAGATCGTCAGATGAAAGTTGCTGCGGAAAAGCACAGATCATGTATTTATGAATAAAAATGGTTATAAGACAGGAATAAGCAAAGTTTGTCAAGTGTTTTTCTGACCCTAGCTGCCCACAAAGGCTCAAGCACCAGCTAAATGAAGGCTAAGGTGTGAGAGTCAAGCACATCATATTAGGAAGATGCCAGAGTCCTAATGAATCTCCTGCTTCTGTAACAGTACAAAAAAGATTTATTCTGACTTAAAGCACATATCATAAGCCTGTTTCTGTCTGAGGGAAAGCATAACCAACAGATTACCTAATCAAGAGTAAAGCTTCCTGAGAAAGTGGAAAACTTCTGTGAATCATGAAGTCGCTCCTCTGCTTGTGTCTGATAACTCAATACCTGTTATCTTTGCTTCACCAAATAATCATAAAGGCCACTTAGCTTCCAACTGCTTTTAAATCCCGAGCATTTGCTCTGTGGGAAAACCTCTGCTTGGCAGGCATTTGTGTGATATATTTCACCCAAATTCTCTTCCCATTTTCAACCCAAGACAGTGTTTGCAGATACCTGGATAGCACAAGGGACTTGTGTTGAAGGTTTTTGACATGCAGAGATTTCCTGTTCTAAATTCTTGCATACAAGTCTGGATTCCAAACAAAACAAGTATATTATGATTATTATCAATTTAATAGAATCTAGGTGAAAGTTAATGAGACAATGTTAGTCCCCTTCTCAGGAGTCAGGAGCATGGGTCATAACCCACAGCTGGCTCGCTGCCCAATGTGCCCTCTTTTTGAAAGCACCAGCCTTCAAAGTATTTGGCAACAGGGTATAAGAAGGCATAAGAACTTATATAGGCATAAGAACTTTGTTAGCACTTTAATTAAACCATTAGTATTTTATCTTACGTGGTCAAAAAGTATCCATCTTTTTTTCAACACCCACCTGAAACTGAAAAAAAAGCCCAACCACAAACCCTCACTTTTCTCCCTGAGGCTTTTTTTGCCTTTTGTCTGTAGGATTTTAAAAGCATGTAGGAGTAAATTTACCCAAGACTGCAGGTATTTGAAATATATACTGAGTCACTGTCAGTAATTATAGAAATAGAGTAACTAACCTACAATCTCAAGGTAAGCTAGATACATTTCATATTTGCTGATCAGAAATGCAGCTAATGCACTTGGAATTAGTCTATTAAAGCTACTTTGCAAATTCTCCTGATATCACTTCACAGTATTTTCCCTTAAATCTCTATCTTTCTAAAGAACATTTCAATATTGGGTCAGATTATGAATATTAAAGTCTTCTAAAACCCACGCTAATTTTAAACTACAGGCACTGTGAATTGCAAATGACCTGAGCTGCTTAAGCCTCATAGTGAATGTGACTCATCCAGAGGCTTCCAAAAAATCAGGTCATGAAAATTTCTGCGTTCACATCTCAAGTCCCTGAAATACCAAGTCAGTGTTATGATTTTCCATGCTTTCTTTTCAGACATAATTTAAAAATTGAATTAAACTCTGAGAAAGACCTATTATCAGGGACCCACAGTGCCCCAGAGACCAGAGATTTCTAGAACTGGGTGGGGTTTCCCGAGCACCACAAGACACTGCTTTGGGCATAATTACAGCTGTTCTTCTGCCCAAAGTGTCATGATGTCATTTGCTACTACAGGCAATGATTTCCAATAATTCCTTTGCTGGGATTCAGGTTGGACATAACAGACAATGCCAGGGGAAGTCTGCAGAAGAACTATTATTTATGAAGACTAAACTAATCATCCTGAAATTATTCTTTTTTTTTTTTTAATCAGAAACTAGTTAAATTGTCTAGTTACAGTTACATATATGTGTGTCCTAAACATATTAACAGAAAGGTGCAAATTTTGATGGAAGATAACTGTAGACCCCAACCAAGATTCTTTTGCCCACCTTTCCCAATTTTCCTTTTCCTTAATGTAGAAGCTGTCACTATTTTTCATCACAGTGCAACATAAGATTTTGAAGCTCAGATAAAGATGTGAATAATGTAGCAATGTAGCAAGACCTGGACTTTTGGTATAGACGGGTGTTTGGTTACTCAACTGTACACGATGACAGAGACCAGAGAAAATAGTAGAACGATGGGCACAATGCACTTTTTGATTGCTTTTCCCATTGTGTTTGCCAGAAAATTATGGACTGACACAGAATAGCTGGTGAAACTGGGGGATAGGTTGTCCTGGAGCCCTTCAAACCCTAAATTTCTGAGAAAGGCTGATTCACCTGCTCTAAGAAACTTCTTTATTATCAGTTTTCTTGCACTCTGGAGTTGCCCACTTCTCTCCATAGTTTGTAAAGGTGCTGTGGGCTGGCAGCCCAAAGGAGAGGAGTCTGTCAGAGGCAAAACAGACTCAAATTCAGGGAGTTAACATATCTTTTTGCCAATTAATAGGAGTATTTAATTTTTGATTTGGGTGTTGGGAAACAAAACATAATTTAAAAAAAATACAAGAATCCAACGACCATTAAAACACTTAGTAAAAACATTATTCTGTCCCCTTTCCTCAACTCAGCTTTGTTTTTCCCCACTAGATTCCTCTCCTCCCACCCTGCCATCACAGCAGATAACATTTGGTCCCTTCATAAAGGACACAAGTGGTGCAGGGAGTGGTTAAACAGCACACAGAAATTTTTCTCTGTTGGTCTTTCCTCCTTATGACTTTCCAGAGTGTGCCTCTCAAGAGCTGCAGGACACACCTGCTCCACCATGGAACACCTTCTCCTCTGATCTTGGTGTTCCCCCTGCTGTTTCTGTCACTTTTCCCCTTCCTACTCTGTATGTGCTGCATTTTATGTGCTTTCCCACATGTCCTTTCTCAGAGCCATCACAGAGTTGGCTCATGGGCTGCTGTGGGTTCACTGTGGAGCTGGCTGGAAAAGGCTGTGCCCAGCACAGGGCAAACCCCAACCTCTTCCCACAGAGGCCACTCCTGCAGCACCTCAAACCTTGCCATGTGTTGCCAATGCAAAAGGAAACCCAGACAGTGACAATAGATTAAAAATAAAGCTTTTTGGTGTTTAGATTAGTGCAAATTCTTACCCTTTCTTACATTTGCTAGCTACACCTTTCCTTGATAAAGTGTCTTTTGGTACCTGTGGGTCCATGGGACACCTAACAAAGCTAAATGAATGCCCCAAATTAGAGTTTCTTCCAACAGATCCTTAAATCTTTTCATTCAAAATGAATACAGAGAGAGAGAAGATGTCTTTTTTTTATGGTTGGAAGTAGGTAGTGGATATCTGGAACAGGGCTTTTGCTCATGGCCTAACATGTAGCACACAGACCTTTTCTCCTGGGCTATAAACATTTTGTGTAAGCTTTAATTAACCCTTTCTGTGTTTAACCAGCTCGACAAACAAAAGGTCCTAAGTCTATTACAATTACTTGGCCTTTTGCATGGCAGCACCTTTCCTAAGATCTCTATTAACATTTAAATGAAGAAAGGTCAACTGCACACATTATAGATCAATTGTGTAAAACCAGGAAAATGATGAGGGGGAAAAAATACAATACTGCAATAAAAGCAAGAGTTAAGAAGGTTTGTTACTCCAACCCATTTTAAGAGAGTTATAGGAGCAAGAAAAAAGAAAATCACTTCTCAACTCAAATGTTTTGTTGAGGTTGTTATATCTGTTTAGTGGCAAATTGCTCTCCTATTTTCTTTTTTCATATGGCTGAAAACCTCTGTGGCTTTTAACAAACCAGAATTTGTGTTGGTCTATGTTGAAGCAGAATTTGACCCATAGAGCTTCTAAATCAAATCAGATTACTGACTCATATGATATTCAATATCAGTTTTCCACTTGGCTATTGAACCTGGTGATCATATGTTTTCTCTGGCACGGGAGATTTTCACATTCTTTTTGCTGGATGGACAGCACTGATGAAAAGATTTCTTCATATCTGTGCTTTTTATATATTTTTTTCATAAGTTTTAACGTATTGTATCTGGCCAAAGTTAAAAACAAGATAGAGTACAAATGGAATTTCTGTTTGACTCAGTGTGATACTATTGCAGCTGCATGATCATGACCTTCCCATACTTTTATTAGTCTGTGGAAATTTGTTATAAAATAACATATAAGCAGGTGTCCTTTTTCACTTCTGCATGTGTGGTATTGTCCCTTTGCCTTTGTATCACAGGTGTACAAACGTCAACTACATACAACAGGGCCACACAGTCCTGGTTTCAGCCAAGGTTGCTTGAGAACAGATGAAAATTAACCATCTAAAAAATGTTTAACTCTTTCAGGACCAGGAATGTCTAATAGCTTTCCAATCTAAGCCTGCCAGAATATCAAATCATCCTGTACTATGGTTGTGCCTCAAAGGAAAGAAAAATACTTTAATTTAATAGAATTTAATAGAATAATAGAATCATAGAATGGTTTGGGCTGAATGAAACATTAAAGATTACCCAGTTCCATTCCCAGCATGGGCAGGGACACATCCCACTGGACCAGATTGCTCAGAGCTGCATCCAGTCTGGGCTTGAACACTTCCAGGAATAGAAGTGCCATCAGAACAACCACAGCTAGTCTGGACAAACTGTGCCATGGCCTCAGCACCCTCACAACAAAGAATTTCTTAATGTGTAATCTAAACCTAGCCTCTCTCAGTTTCAGGTCATTGCCCCTAGTTCTGTCACTCCAGGCCCATTGTCCAAAGTTCCTTTCCAGCTCTCTTGCAGACCTTTATGTACTGCAAGGCTTCTATAAGTTCTTCCTGGTGAATTCTCTTCTCCAGGCTGAACAACCACATATTTCTTAGACTGTCTGCATGTCAGAGATGCTCCAGACCTCTGATCATCTTCATGGTCCTTCCCTGGACCCACTCCACTTCTTTCTTATGTTGGGGACCCAGAACTGCTCTCAATCCCTTCTCCCTCCAAGCTGCGTTTGTACTGGACATTGTCCCGTCCCAAATGCAGGACCTACCTTACCTTGTTTCCCCAGGCTGGTGAACTGGTGCAAGTCTTAAATTTCCTGAATAATTTAGGATTTAATTTTAGGAAAAAAAAAAAATACACTTCAATGTTCAAAAGAACCACAGGTACTTGGACCACTCAAAGTCTTGTAGGGAAAAACAAACAGACACATATTTTATAGTTTCTGGCTTAAGTACCAGAATTCCAAGAACGCAGTGGGAGTTCTATTGCAATTAACACAAAATGTTAAAGTAGTTTAAGCATGTGTTGTTGCTGAAAATGTAAAAATATTTAATTTAGCTTTAGCGGCAATGTAGGGCCCCTTGGAGATAGAGTCAATGCTGTCTACATCTGTGGCAGCTCTTGGAGCTCATCCACTGAGCTCCAAGAACTTGGATCTCACTCATGCTCGTCCATTGAAGGAGTCCTCTCACACATGACCTCATGGTCCCTCTTGTTGATGCTGAGAAAGTTTTTAGCTGGAGAAACTTCAGCTCTCCAGTGCTCTGTGGGAGCTCTGTCTGTTCCACATATACCAGCCTAAACAATGTCACCATTTTGTAAACTGTGTTGTACCTGTATTTGCTTTTCTCAGATAGTGATGATTTCGGTTAGAAAAACATCTTTCTGTTACGTGCGGGTTTTAGGTCAGCCCCTCAAGGGGTGGCCAGTCCATAGAACCAATGATTTTGTGATACAGCACGTTTCACAATCTACCTTATAAAAAGCCCTGGAAAATCAGTAAAGCATGGCTCATCCGCCATTTTCCTATAACTTGAGTTTGTGTGGTTTCTTCCTCGCGTCCATCCTGTACAGTGACATCCTCTCTCATCTTCCAGGTTTTCTTTCCTCTTTTCTGGTTTACCTCTGGGGCAGTGACCACTCCTGTGTGTTCCTGTCACCTGCTCCACACGGTTCACCCTTCCACCCAGCCACGCAGCCAGTTCCTTCAGTCTGACCCACCCACAGCCGCTGCCTCGGAGATGTGGCTGCTTTTCCAACTGCAGACAAGCTCCACCTTCACTGCTGCTCACAGTGACCTGTGCTGTCCCCCTTTCACAGTCCCTTTCTGTTATGTGGAAAGAGAAACCATTCCAAAGTGTGGGCCACACCATCCTAAGCTAAAAACTGAGTAGAGATGGGATGGATTGCGTTTTAGGAGGTGTCTAATCCCTCTGTAAAGAGAGCCTTGATGGTAGCTAAACTACATACTTCACTATCAGGTAGATAAATTTAACTCAGGTGATCCCACCAAAGGTGTTTATTATTTGCTAAAGCTGAGAAAATAACTCTTTCCTAAGAAGAAGGTTTCTTTAGAGCTGTGTTTGCCTAAAGCACAGTGCTCAGTGGTGCTCTGATTCAAGGTTCACATTCTTAATAGCTTTTGAAATGCTAATAAAGCAATAGGTAGTGGAGGCATGTCTATTTTGAAGGGTGCATTAGCCATCTACAATTTTCTCAGATGCAATTTATTTTAATAAATAAAATTACTTTTATTGTGCTGCTTATCTTTGCAATAGAAAGATAATTTAGCTATGTTTAGACACAATTACATGCAATGCTTTACCAAAGCTTCCATTTGACTCCATATTCATCAATTCAGAGAGGTCAAAGTCACATTTTATTTATACTTTACACTGACTGGTCATGCATTTTGGTCTCAAAATTTGTATTAAAATGAATATTTTTACAAATATTTATGGCTTTGGGATTCTATGCCAGCTATAGTCAAAAAAGAACACTTATCATATTCACAACAAAGCTAATTTTACTTAATTGCAATAGTTGTACAAATTTTCAAATTAAAAGTACTTTTCCAGGGGAAAACCATCCACTTCCAGTTGCATTCAGGAGAAAATTTCATTGAAAAATACTATTTCTCCTATATATCTTAGAGAGTCATACTGTATTTTCACCATTCTAATGGCTTTGTGAACAAATTCCTTTTACTTCCAGCCAGTTCCCACTGAGAAGATTGTTTGCAAAATAATCCTCACTGATCTTTAGATGGCTGTGGAACTGAAATAAATGCAGTAGCGTTGTCTGATGTGGTCACAGTACAAGGAAATTCTAGTTCTGTCCCTTTGGTTTCCCCTTTTTGGCTGCCAACAGACCTACCCTTTCATCAGCCTCCTGCTTTTTCCCACTCTCTTGGTGGACAAGTCTCACTGAGAGGCTTTAATGTGATTTCATGATCATCAGTGTAGCAGTAATGAGAAAGTCTGAGACACTGATAGAACTGCTTTAAAAATTTCTGTAAGAGAAGGCTTTGATTTTTAATTTTTATTTTTTTCATTAACAATAAAGGGGCCAGAGAAAACAACTTACCTGATGTAAGTTATGGGATAAGGGGTATCCCAGGCATCTGAGACAATCCAAATTCACTGTCCAAGTTATTATTGTTCAGTATACTCTGGTTTCACTTTCTTTGTCCAACAGAGATTAATGTCCTTTCTCAGAGTACCGTCTAATAAGTCAGGCCAACAACCCAACAAAAAACTGGACTAGTTGACAGAGCAGTGCATTAGCCAGGTATGTCTTCATTACAACTTGATAAATGCTTTAAAAAATACAGCTTCTTTCTAACAGATATGCTTCTCCTAGTTTTTTTGTTATTTTGGGGTGTTTGCCCCCAAAAGCCAGACGAGTTCTGACACATGTTTTTGTGCTCATTATTTTAAAGAAAAATGTGAATGGCTGTGTGTGAATGTGTATGTAAGTATATGTGTGTGCTCACTGTACTAGCTAGCAAAGCTCTATCCAAATAAAACAAAATAACAAGCAGGAGCACAGAACTCCATTCATTTACTTGTCAGCCTGTGTACAAGACAGGGAGGAATTGTCTCTAATGATGCTTCTTTCTTTGTTAGTATTTAAAAGGGCAAAACCATCATGGAGGTCACTTTTGACAAACCTGTTTATTTTCCATTTTCCACAGCATTTGCTGAGCATCCCGCTCAGTTAGTGATTTAATTTATTTATTTATTATTTAATCTGCACTGCCCCCTTCTTTCCTTAGCCTTTTCCCCCTTTTTACTCCTTGAAAACTATAATGACTAGAATCAAATAAAATGTCAACATTTGCAATTCCAGAGCTTCATTTAAGCAATAAAACTAATAATTAAAAGGGTAAAACCTTAGAGAGATTTCTTCATTTTATATGGTTTGCCAGAGATGATACACATTCAAAAAAGCCAGTAAAAGAATTAATTAGAAACAGCTAAAGCTCAACAAGCTATGCAAGTTAATGAAGCAGAGAGGGAAATGTCATCTTTGAGACCCAGAGCTACATTGGCTTGGATAATATATACTCCTGCCTTACTCTCCTAACTAAACCTCTTTTAATCTCTCCTCTAAAAAATCAATGCTAATGACACTGATTTACCAGGAAATGACAGGCAAATAATACCACAGGAGTTGTTCTTGTTTAATGGTAACTTAGTTCTGAAGAAGAATGGCAAAGATTTTATTTTGAAGTGTTGGTTTGCTAAATGCAAATTACTTTCAACTTGTTTTTTGTTTGTTTTTATTTTATTTTTTATTTTCTCCTTCTGTTTTCTTTTGCAGATGATCCTGAGTTAGAGCAAAACCTTCCTTTATTATCTGTAAGAAGTGATAAATATCTTACAGATTCAGAAAAGAAAGATCCACTAGACTACTCTCTCTGCTAAGTTTCTCTTGTTTTTTTCTTTATCATTTATTTGTTCTGCTGAAAACTTAAATGAAGAACATCAAAAATTACTGCACATAACCAGCACTTACCAACAGGTCTTGTTATCCAGGAGCTACTTATGTATATTCACACTGCATAATAATACATGGCATTGGAGGAGGAATTCTTTATTCTAAAAAATGAGTCAGAAGTTAGCAGTAATAAAATCACAGAAGACAAAGGATAATGAACATTTTCTCTGAGCAAGTATTTAAAAATAATGAGAGAAAAGTATTTATAAATTTCCCCTTTTATTTTGGAGTGTGTTGAACAGTTCTGTCCTATCTGCAAAGGTCTCCCAGTCATATAAATATTCCTCACAAATATTTAATATACAGCTCCCAGTACTGTCATGTTATGGTGCCTGAACATCTTCCAGTAGTTCTGGGGCAATTTTCAGTAGCCCTTCTGAACTGTCTTTCCAGAGTTCATGGTGAGAATTGTCATGGCCTTTCTATTCTTTCTTCTCGTTGTTCCAAATATTTCCTTTTTCCTTGTAGCAACCTAAAAAGAGATTAATGTCTTGTATATTTAGATGTTGAAGGTATTTTTAAGAGTATTTTTTTTTTTTCACTGATGATTCCACCTATGCATGGAAAGCCTATATATCTAGCCATGCATTTTCTTGCTAGATACAAATAATAAGTAGGAAGAAAAATGCATAAATGATGACTCTAGACTGGTGATTTTCTGATGGATGTATAAAATTTTTTACTCCTAATTTTATGTTTTCATCATAAAAAAATTAGTTATATTATAAGTATATGTGTTTTTATTATTTTTTATGCAGACATTAAAAAAAAAAAGTTTTATATTATTTTCTTGTTAGGTATGTGTCTGTTATTGGCATAGTTTTGTCCTACCTTGATAAATTATGGACTTTGTGAACCTGGATAAGGTAATCTGCTCCATGATCTTGGTGGTTCAAATTGCTCCTGCAAGCTCTATATCAATGGAATAGGTGTGGTAGGAGGAAATCCTTCCTGCAATCAATCATCTTTTCTGGGCAATATATGGTGAACTGGCTAGAGAAAATCACACACAGAGGGATCTCTTAGGATATGTGCCAGCATCCCATAGTGCCCAGAGTGCTGTTTGGCACAAGCTTGAGATTGATATCAGCTCTGGGTCCCCAGTCCAAAAAGTTCCTGGTCTCAGTTGTGATGAATGCAAAATATGTGCAATACTATTTACCTCCTATTTGGCACTGCTGTGAGCAGTAACATATAAATAGATTGGATATTCATTAATTTTTTTAACGTTATCTAAGAACCTTACCTCAAAGGTGTCATATCCTTGCAAAGCTTTATTACTGCTATCACACAGGAGAGCCATGAGGACTAATTAATTAATGTTTGTAGAGTATCTTGCAAATGCAAAGTGCAATGTGAATATGGATCATTATTATTTATTATCCTAAAAGATATAAAGATATATGGGAGAGCCTGAGCTCCTTTTAAGTTGCACTTCTATTGCATCAAAGTGGGCATAAAACTGCCTTAAGGCATCTGCTGAGGATTCAAAAGCAACAAGGATGATCAAATGTCTAACCAGCACGATTAGTGAGGAAAGAGCAAAGTTTATGCTAAACAAAAGACTGATGTGGAACACGATAAAAACCTTCAAATACTTTAAATATGCAAACATAAAGTGTATAATCTCTCTCTATGCCCACTAGATATTGGACAGGCACAACAAAAGAAAAATATATGGAATGAAAAATAAGAAGGTCTTTTGAAACAGGAAGATAATTTACACTGCATTTTTTTCTGCAGGGTTAGGGTTTCTCTGCAGAAGTTTTGTAAATGTTATATCTGTCAAGGGAGAGCAATATATTTACTTCTGCCTTTTGAAAAGTTACTGGACAATACAGAGTCATGGAATAAGAATGGCTTGGGTTGGAAGGGACTTTAACAATCACCCAGTTCCACCTTCCTGCCATGGAATAAGAATGGCTTGGGTTGGAAGGGACTTTAACAATCACCCAGTTCCACCTTCCTGACATGGGCAGGACATTTTCCACTAGACCAGGTTACTCTGAGCCCCATCCAACCTGGCCTTGAACACCTTTAGGGAACACCTTTATAACTGATGTGTATTTTCCCTAGAAAATATTTCTGTTGTTCTGTGTGTCATTAAGTTCCTGGAAGGGCTAAAAAAGTGTATATATTTAGTACTTAGAGACATGGTGCTGTGGTGGACTTTGTAAAGCTGAGTTAATGGTTGGACTTGGTGATTTTAAAGGCCTTTTCCAGACTTAATGATTCTATGACTGTGTGATTCTGTTACCAGAGATGTTTGAACCATGGCTGAAGAGAGTTTTTAAGGTGGATTAGCATAAATATACATCTTGGTCCTCTCATGATTGTGTCCAACATCCTTACCCATTTTCTGATGCAACCTGATTTCCCAAGTGTGCTCTCCATTTTCACATCTGGTCATATATTTGCTACTTGAAATATGAAGGAGAAAGTGTTTGCTTCCCTCATAGACTGGTGTACCTTTTTTCTTCTCTCTGTCAGCTCTTCATGCATTCAAAGTTAAACTTGGGATGCAATCTCAGCTTTGAGGAATAACATGTTGGATTTTTTTAAATTATGGTCATAAAAATAAATTTAAAAAAAAAAGAAAGAATATTCAAGCTGTAACAAGTGATAGTTTTAGTCTCCCACAGCTTCCAAGAAAACTTGCAGCAAATATTTGCTCTTTTTTTTCCCCTGGATTTACTCAGTGAGTCTTAACATGAAGAAGATGTCTTTTTCCCAGTTATTCTCAATATCACTTCTCTCTGGGTGATGTCTGTCTGTTTTCAACCCCCTCTGCCCTTTCACACTGTAATGCTTTATGGAAAACATTGTGCCTACACACTGTGAATTCAAAAGGATAGTTAACAAACAAAACCAGCAGTGCTGCTTTTCCCCATGTTTGTTGCTCAACCATTACTTGGGAAAGTGCTTTAGTAGGATAAAATACAAAGACAAATAAGGGAACAAGAGGAAACAAACTAGCCTGAGTAATATATTCTTTTTCAAAGATATATAAAAGTGTATAAACATAATTTTTTAAAAAAAGTAAAATAAATATTTAGATAATTGTAATAATTTATTTTAATTTGATAATAAATTTTGCTGTATGTTTATTGGTATACAACGATCATGTTGGCAGATAAAGCAGCCTAAAATGGTTGCTTTTAGATGAGGTAGTGAAAGTAGTCATGAGCTGTCACTGAGCACTTGCAGGCCAGAAAGTCGGTCATGCTGTGGCCAAGGGAGGGCATTATCCTTCTCTCTTGCATTCTTGTGAGAGCCCAGCTGGGTGCTGGTCACAGCTTTGGGGTCCCCAGCACAAGAAAGATGTGGGCCTGTTGGAATGAGTCCAGAGGAGGTCACAAAGATGCTGAGATGGCTGGAGCACCTCTGCTCTGGAAACAGTCTGAGGGATTTGGTACTGTTCATCCTGGAGAAGGCTCTGGGGAGACCTTACACCCCTTCCACTGCCTAGAGGGGATTTACAAGAAAGTTAGAGTAGAGTTTTTGTCTGTGCTTTTAGTGACAGGCCTAGGGACAATGATTTTAAGCAGCAAGAGGGTAGATTTAGATTGTGTGAGAGGAAGATGATGGGGTAGTGAAGCACTGGAACAGGTTATCCACAGAAATCATGGATGGCTTGTCACTTGGCAGCTTCATGGTGAGGGTGGGTGGGGCTTTGAACAACCTGATCTAGTGAAAGACGCCCCTGGCAATGGCAGTGGGGTGGGACTAAAATTGTTTTTGAAGGTCTCTTACAACCCAAACCATTCTATGCTTCCAATTTGCAACAGCAAATTTTTCTCTTTTTTTTTTGTCCATTCATTCATTTTCCCCAAAGGCTTCAGTGTAAAAGACATACCCTTGCCTCTGAGTGGCATAATAATGTCCAAAGTAGAGCTATTCTGAGCATGAGAGTTCAGCAGAAGCGTAGAGTTACTGCTGCAGTTTCAAACGCATGAGGAATCAACAATTCTTCCAGGCATACGAGATGTCCAGTCCAAAAAGTAAGAGCAATTCTCATATTTTTTATGCAGATGAACAACACTATTTCTTAGGCTTATTGAATTATTCTGTTCTCTGTTAAACAGTGGCATAGCCATTACTTTGGTACTCACAGGCAATGCTGTGAGAAGAAAAACAGCCAAACAAATGTTGTACTTGGTGTTTTCATTTGTAGGTCTGGGGCTTCTTTTATCACGGTGATATATGCTTATCTGAGACCTACTGTATATTTTTAAATGTTCTACCATCTCCTTGATGACAGCGAAAGGAATTAATTCTATGAGTCAGTAAAGTCTAAAGGCCCAGACCCTTTAAGATATGCAAATATGCCCAGAGCCTACTGAAATCACCATGTGGTCATTAAGAAAGGTACCCTAAGTAACCTGATAAAACCTACACAGAGAATTCATGACAAAAGATGTATTATGCCTCTTTTACACAGAGACTAAGGCAGAAATAGGCATCTTAATTCACCTTGGAGTTTCCAGTCCTCAGGTAAAACTGTCTCTGATACTGGTAACTGAAAACCCACTGAGGAATAATGGTACAGAAGCTGGAAAAATACATACTTTGTAGAGAATTCTGGCTAACAAAGGCAAAATTCTACCATGACTACTTCTACTGGCCTTAAAGAGTATCCACACTGACCACAGGGTGAGGATGACTGATGTGTAGCTACATGCCATTCCCAAAGGAAGCAAAAAAGGGTGATTGCCTGAACAGGAGGGTAAGATCTCACAAAAAGAAATTTCCCTGTGTCATTCTCTATCCTGATCAAAAAACTTCAATAACTTTATTTCTTATTAAAGCATCTTTATCCTTGTTCATGATGAAAGAACTAATTTAAACAGGAAAGCTCAAGCTTCTTTTTATTCAATACCTACAGGGTCTCAATTTTTTTTTTTTCCTTCTTTCTTGTCTATGGTTCCTTCAAATTAAGTGGTTCCTTCCAATTAATTTGCTGTGAAAGGTAATCCTCATCTCAAACCACTCTTCTGGCAACATCAGCATTTGATACAGTAAATAAATTTTCAGTTATCTTCATATTCTGCCAAGTATACCAAGTACTGTCCCACCAGAAATCGTGATCAGGTATTAAAGACTCCTGAGAACTAAATGATCCAAGCTCAGAAGCTCTGAATCCCATGATATATTACACAAAAGGGGCACTTGAATAGATTTGTTACTGATTTTGCTGCTCAGAACACCTCCATTTCAATTAGAGGTAACCAAGAGGCATGACACTGAAGAGCAAAACTAATAATTTTTGCTGATGTCAAGAAAGGTTATGGGAGGTGAGGGGATAGAAGCAATGACTTCCATAAAATGCACATAATACAGGTGCCTTAGCCCTTGTTTTATGTCCTTGAAGTCGAGAAGGGCCATTTCTATTTTGTCTCTACCCCACAGCTGTGGCACTGTCCTAAAGAGTGAAGACCATCCACAGCAGGGTAACTTTGGCCTCAGGAATGCACAGATACAAGCTGGATCATGATCATTTCACTGGCTGCAGATAAAAATTTCCTACCTGGTTTCATGGTCATGATTTGCATCTGAACATGCATGATGGAAATCCCTACATCCATGCACAGAGTATTTACAAATTCTCTGTGAAATTACAAGACTTTTAGCAACTGCCAGGAAGCTCTTTAGACTCCTAGTCCAATTCTGACTTCTGTGAATCCCAAACATTTGAGTACCTCTGACCCCACATCAATTTTTTCCCAGTTTTAGCAGTGTTATCTGTGTCAGGCAGTGGAAGGTAGGGTGGCTGGTCCACTTGCATTAGCAGCTAAAATAATTTTTCCCTTCTGTTTTCTTTTTTTTTTTTCTTTTTCCTTTTCTTTTTCTTTGGCTTTTCTGTTTTTTTTTTTTTTCCTTCAGCTTTTTTTTTTCTTTTTTTNCATTAGCAGCTAAAATAATTTTTCCCTTCTGTTTTCTTTTTTTTTTTTCTTTTTCCTTTTCTTTTTCTTTGGCTTTTCTGTTTCTTTTTTTTTTCCTTCAGCTTTTCTTTTTCTTTTTTTTTTTCTTCTTTTTCCTTTTCATTTTCTTTTAACTTGTTCAAGGAAAAGGAATGGGCCACACAGATGTGACCTGTGTTACCACATACAACTGATTAGACTATGCCAGTGTAAATTATTGCTCTGTCCCTCTGTAGTCACTCGATCAATTACAATTTACTTCACTGGAAATCCTTCCCTTGGAAATCTGACTAATTTTGTGCCAATAATTTGTGAACCTAGTGTATTTACAAGTTCTAAACATGAAGGCCATATTTTTATAGGTACAGTAGAGTTATGTTTCTGTGTTTTATAGGTGCTATTTGCTGGAAGGTCAGACCTCAATGTAATTAATAAATCTCTCCGTGAGCTTTTAAAACTTGTCTTGGTCTTTGTATATGTGCTTCTTTTTGTGGTTGTTGTTGTTTCCTTTTCTTTTTTCTTTCTTTTTTTTCCTTTTTTTAAGTGAATGCCACTTAGTCAAATCACTTAAGTAAAATTTTTGGGTCCTGAAAAGCTGAAAGCTGTAGGATTTTGTTTCCCTTATCACTAGCTATGAAATCCAATTGTCCACTAGCTATGAAATCAAATTGTCCACTTTTCTTAGAGCATCTTTTATATATATATATAAAAGCACAAATGTTCTCTAGGAAAATAGTCCTACAGTGAGGAAAGAGTCAGTCTCAGTGACATTTTGTGAGAAAAAGAAATGCAGAGGATTAGAGAGAGAGGTAAGAACACAGAGACAATCACTACCCAAAGACAGATAAGACGAAGTTCAGCCTCTGAGAATTGTATTTTTGTGCTATTGTATGTGGCCCTTACTACGAGAGTTCCTGAGAAATTATCTCAGTCTCTTGAATCTAACAGTAAGGCTTCACAGAATACAGTTTAGGCCCTGGAGAAATCACATAAGCTGTGTTTAAATATTAACCAGTTTAAAGAGTGGATCTCTCCTAACCTATAGTGGCTCCTTGGGGAAAATCCACATGAGGAGCACAGGGGGTAAATCAAGGAGGAAAGCATTTTTCGGCAGTAGGAGAAGGCGAGAAATACCTGGAGTACATCTCCAGCTGGTGGAGGACATAACTGAAATTATTGTTTTTATTGTTAGTGTTAATATTGGAATATTTTTTTTTTCCTGAACAGGGATAAGCAGCTGTAATTTTAACTTTATTTATAAAATAACTTTTTATAGAAAGTTGTTGCATGGGGTAGCATCTGCCTTTCTGTTTTGTGATATAAATATCTGCACAGGATTGTGAGCAGTTAATGTCTGTGTGTGTTTCTTGTTATAGTCAGATTCTGGGGGGTAGGTCTTTCTAAAAGATACGTACACATTTCAGAGTGCATGTCTTTTCTACCCTTTTGCTATATAAAAACAGGGTTTTTTGCAATAAAACAAACAAATAAAAAAAATTATAAACTCTGCCTGGTTCCACTTGCAAAAGCATTAAAAAATATTTGGGTATCTTAAAAAATTTGGAAATGTGTTTCAGTGCTTTCAATTACACATAGTTTTCAGGATATTCTGTGTACCCCAGGCTGCCAGTAGAGAAAACTTGGGTTTCTCAAAGTGGAAAAAGCTAACACAGTCACTATTAGTTCACTATATTATGTTTAAAAACACTCTCTGAGAATAAGTACTGTCACAACTGGTACAATAAAATCATTCATCATGTTAATAGCCCCATCAGAAACAATCTGTAATCTGTACCTCAGGCAGGTGGGCAAATCTATGATCAGATAGACAGATATGCAAATGCAGTTCTCACTTCTGGACTATCTTCCTTTGGGATCTTAAGTGTGTTGCTCACTCTCTCACTTAAGAGTACTTAGATTTTGGAGAGGATAACCTGGTCTGCAGTTGGTTTGCAAAACACTGACCATGAACAGACTGTCAAATCATGTGTTTTGGGGTGGCTAATTAAACACCCAAACACTTCAGCATGTGGCTAATTCCGAATGCGCAAATGGTCCCATTGAAACTGACATCTGAGTGCCTTTTGGAATCAGAAATGTATGGAACATCTTAAATTAGGAGGAAGAAACCTCTTTGAAATCCTCCCTTCTCTTCACTTTAGAATCTTCCCCAATGAACTGAATGTTTTGCTTATCTGAACTCTGGTTTGTAAAGCAAACTGATGACTCAGTTTCAATGCATTTGACCTTGATGATAACTTTGTTAAGCTAAATGGGCTCCTGTGACTGTGCTGTTAAAACTCACATAAATTGCACAGAGCACATGGAAAAAATAATAAAAATTTTAAACATAATATAATAAAAAGAAGAAAATAAAAGAAAAAGCCATAAGTTGATGGCATGTTTTCCTGAATTTGGGCCATGTTCAAGCACAGATCACTGCCACATGCCACTGTGCCATCCAGTCCCCTACTCACACAACTACTGCAAATGGTATCATTTTGCAACTAATTTACTCACTTAGTTTTGGCCATTAGTCATTCCCAATATTCTCAATCTGCAGGTAATTTTCCACATTATTAGTTACCCACCTGTCTTATTAAACTGGACTTTCTGAAACCCTGTGTGTCTACATTTTCTGCACCTTTAGATCAAGCAAATAATTGCCTGTACCTGGATGGAAGGATTTAATAGGAAGATTATAGTTGATTCCAAAAGTTAATAAGTATAACATCTGGTTTCTCTTTTTAACATTTAAATGATAAATTCAGTGTTCAAGAAAAAAGGAGAAAAAAAGTGAGAACACAGAAGAATGAAATGTTCTTATCATTTGTAGGACAAGTTAAATTTAGATGGGCAGAAGGTAGGTTTTACTCTTTCCCACTTAATGTTCCACTACCTTGACCCAGAGGGACCAATCTTTTTCACATTAATAGAGGGAATTTCTCAATACTGAGACAAGACTTGGCTCCTTTTTCACTAAGAATGCCAAGTGAGCTGCATTATGCAAAATCCTGGTTATCTTCTGCTGCTCTTTATGATAGACTATGTCTGTTCTGAGATGCCTCAACTCATTTCTATTCAGAACTCTATAAAACCATCTGCATAGGAAGAGTTTTAAATATTGCCAGGTAAAACTGGGAATATTATTTTCCCAAATCATTTCAGAAAAGATGGGGGGAAATAGAGAAAGTGAGAATGAAGAAGGGACAAGAATTTGGGGTCTCTCTGTCTGAACTTGAGATGCTCAGAGTTGTATTGGCAGCTGTCCATGGGCACAAGTGCTAAACCTATTTTGCACATAAATTGACACACTTAAAAAAGATGCACACATCTTTAGTAGATGCATCTTCCTTGCTAGGCAAATAAAAACATGCTTGTTGCCTAAGTTCACCTGCAATGAAAACAAAGTGCCCGAGAGCTGTTCAAGAGGAATAACAGACTTGAGCCCCAGCCTGCATGACTCATTAGTGTTTATGGATTCTGCATCCAAATCTAAGTGTCAAAGACCCCATGGCCACCCAGGAGGGAAAGTAGTTTCAAGAAGAGATGAGTATCACAGCACATAGTGGGCAGTGTGATTAACCTACCCACATGGAACTTTCCTTAGAGACACATTTACTCCCCAGGCCTTCAAAGTTCACTGAATATGGTAGTAGCAGAAGCAGACATGGAGGAAGATATCTCACTCCTGTTGCTTCATCTGGGGTTAAAAATAATATCTCCTTTTTGTGAGGCTTTTTTTTTTTTTTTTTTTTAATACATTGATCTACCAAATTCAATTGGAAACACCTTGGATCTTCAGTAAACTCTGACATAGAAGAAAGATGCTCTCTTCTTGATTTGGGCCATTTCTTCCTTTCTGGAATTTGGGATTGAGATGTGTCCCTCAGAGACATCTGTGCACAGAAATTAATACACATTATTATTTCTCAGACCTACTATTTGGACTCTGCTGGTCCTTGTGTGATTTCTATGGCAAAAGAGACTTGCTGAATTCCATGCCAGCCAAAGGGCTTGAAATTAAGCCTCTTCTTACATCTGCCTTATGTCCAGAAGTTCTTTCACATACTGACAAAGAACATATAGAGATGGGTGTTTCTGAAATCTACAATATTGGTTTAATATATGTTATAAGATGCATGACCATCTTCTGACTCAACTGAAATCTGTGACAGAAAGCCTGTCAACTTCATCACTGAGAATTTACCAAATAGCTGCCTTCACTCTGCTTTGGGCATTTCCCTGCATGTTCAGTTTGTTAACAATTATGAAACAGCTACTTTGGATTCAAACAACTGGAAATATATTTTCAGGATGCTGGCGTTGCATCACCAGCTCTGTCAATGAGGTGTTTTCTATGCTGATTTTGGCTCCTTTCTTAATTCTCACCTTATTCCACAACAAACCGAAATGAGTCTGTTGTATAGTGCTGTTATGACATTACATGAAATCCTGTTGTCACTCTAACCAATAGTAAAATTCACATTCAGACAGTTTCAGCTAAAATTGATATGTTTAAAAATATGCCTTTATGTACTTTTGCCAGAAGTTCAAGTATTTTGATCCTTAAATATATTGCTACCTGTAAAATAGACGTATAGTTAATTAACTGCTTCATGAGTGTTCAGTGAATATTATTTATATTTATATTTTTTTCAAGAAGGACAAAACCATAATTGATATTGTCATTTATATTTATATTTACATGGCACTCTAAGCTTCTTAATTAATGAATCAATCAATTCTCATGTTTGCCTTTCTCCCTCCCAAACATCTGCCCTCCCCTCTTACATCACTTTTTTTCTTTCTGGGTAAAGGACATGTGTAATTTTCTGTAATCAAACAAACTCTTAAGCAGACATCCCCTTTTTCTTTCTTTCTTTCTTTCTTTCTTTCTTTCTTTCTTTCTTCTTTCTTTCTTTCTTTCTTCTTTCTTTCTTTCTTTCTTTTTTCTTTCTTTCTTTCTTTCTGTTTGGATGTTGTTGTCTGTCTCTTCTTCCTTTTATAGTAGATGCATAGAAAAGACAGAATGGCTAAGGAAAAAGGTCTCTTCTCTTATTAAACTTTCAATCCTGATGATGTAGTTTGGAGTGACTGATCTAGTATGTACAATGTATTGAATATACCAAAACAGTGAATTCAGACCAGCACTATCACAAAGTTGAAGTTGTTGAATCTTCAAGTCATGTTCATAGCAAGAACAAAAATTTTGGAAACATTAAACTTGTAAATTGAGAGTAGAATTGTGATAATTTACTGAAAATTTCTGGATGTTATTAACTGATGCTGTTTTCTAGCTACATGCAAGTGGTAATCCACTGCCCATGAATTAAAGAAAAATTGTTTTACTGTAAATTGCTTTCTACTTTTAAAGGAAAGGGTATATAAAGGATGCAAGAGGTCAATGCTGCAGTTGCCACAAGAAAGAAACCATACAGAAATCAGTTGAAAAATGTTCCCAGTACAAGGTGCGATTTTACCATTAAAAAAAGCAAATCTTACATATAAATTTCCAATATAAAAACTAAATATCCCCATTCTTTGTATAATACTGTATTCTACACTTTTGTGCCTTTTGGAAACAAATGTTCAGTGTGAAAGCTTTTCCAGTGGCTGAAAACCACTGAAAAATGTCATTTGGACAATGACATTGGGAAATCCAATTAACATTAAATTAGGCTGAGATTATATATCATGAGCAATTAGAGTAGGGCTTTGAAAAGTACTGTCCCTCTCTGATGCTTTCAAACCTTTCAGTGTTAATATTCCAGTAAAAAAGCTATTTTGCCCCACAGGTTTCACAAAGAATGAATTTTTGATTACTCAATCTGGTTGATCACACTGACTGTATTAGAGTTGTTTTTTTTCCCTTTCCAAACTTCAGCCATTTATTTCCCTCTCCTTCCCTCTCTAAGAACTTTAACAAACACTGCATTTACTCCCCCGCCCTGCAATTGGCAAAAGAAAGTTACCTTTTATTTATGAGTGATCATTTTTTCCTGTCTATATTTTGACAAATAACATGGCAGAAAATGATTAAGGGTCTCATTTTGCAATGTGACTTGTATGTTATTTATTGTTAAAATAAAAGTCACTTTGTGAATTGAAGTTTTTAATCATTTTTCCCCTCTGTCAGGAAATAGTTTTGTCAAAAAGTGATGATATTTGACAGTGCTGTTTTTTAATGACAGGGACAATCCTGGTAAGGAGTTTATCAGTAATTATTTCACCATAGTATAATTATATAGATAAACTATTAACTAGTTATTTTCCATTTAAATGATCTTCCTTTTCCCCATATTACTAATAGGAATATTACAGTGCCCTGAATAGCTCCCACATAAAATAAAAGATACACAAACATTTTTGAAAATATTTTCCCCATCTTCTCTCAGAGGTGTATTACTTCAAACATCCAACTCAATTTAGCAGCAAACATAATGAACACACTAATTTCTTTGTCAATCGGATTGTTAGGCATCTTTGTTTTGCAACCTCTCCTTGTAAATCAATGGTTCTTATCCCAGTTTTGCATATGCAAGTGAATTATACTTTTTCCATCTCCATGTTTACATCCCAGCTAACTTTAGCCACTTTCCAGAAAGTTAAAAATATATTTTAACTGTCTTAAATAAAGACAGACAAGGACTTCTAGAAGATGATTCAGGTCTAGTTAAGTCAGTTTCAGTTTCTCATTAAATGCACAGCTGATAGTGGGGGAAAAAAAATCCATAAAAAAGAGAACAGCTCTTTAATAAATGTGCTAAATGCTCAGAACAGCTCTTTAATAAATGTGCTAAATGCTCAGACTAAGATGCAAGTGTATAACTTTGTTGTGATCCACCTACACGTGTTCCTCAGAGTGTTTCTTAGCCATGTATCCCAGACAATTCCACAAGTGCCCATTAACCCATCACAGCTCCGTGAGGAGTACTAGGGAAGTGCTGTAGTCAGGTTTTAACTAAAGCAAATGAAGTCCAGTAGGTCAGTAACATAAGGAGGGAACAAGGAAAAGGCCTGGATCTCAGCCTTACCCAGGTATTTATAAGCTACCCCTGTGGGCAATGCTAAGAGAAGAGTGGGAGCTAAGCAAAGGCGAAACAGTGTCCTACCATGTCAGGACTGTGAGGTGGCAGTGGATGAAAAACTGGACAGGAGCTGGCAGTGTGCATTTGCATCCCAAAAAGCCAAGTATGTCCTGCCTGCACCAAAAGAGTTGTCACCAACAGGTCAAGGGAGGGGATTGTCTCTGATGAGACCCCATCTGCAATGCTGCATCCAGCTCTGGGGACCCCAATATAGGAAGGATATGGGCTTATGGAAATGAGACCAGAGGAATTCACAGGTATGCCCAGATGGCTGGGCACCTCTGCTCTGGTGACATGCTGAGAGACCTGGGGGCCATTCAGCTCAAAAAAGAAAAGGATTTAGAAAGAGCTTAGAGCCCTTCCCAGTAGCCAAGAGGCCAAAAGAGAACTGGAGAGGAAATTTTGACAAGAGCATGGAGTGAAAGGACAATGGGAAATGGCTTTAGGTTGAAAGAGGTTATCTTTAAAATAGAGATGAATAAAAAATTCTTCCCTGTGAGGGTGGTGAGACCCTGACACAGGGTGCCCAGAGAAGCTGTGGCTGCCCCACTCCTGGCAGTGGTCCAGGCTGGACAGGGTTCTGAACAACCTGGTCTAGTGCAAGATGTCCCTGCCCATGGCAGGGAGTTTGGAGCTAGGTAACATTAGGGGAAAGGGCTTCATTGTCCTTTCCAAACAAAATAATTCTATTGTATTTTTTACTACTTAATATCAATGGATTTTAATGCAAATCACTGCAGAGGGAAATCATGACAGTTATGATAGCAATTTCTTGCTGTTCATGAAGCATCGTGGTCAGACACCCCTCATGGAATGCTGTCACAGGTGGAGTGGTGCACTTCACCTCTAAGAAGAAAAGCAACAATATACTTTATTGAAATAAAACAGTGGATTAAGAAAGTCTGGTGGCAAATGCAACAGTGATTTAACAAGATTCAATAGCAAGATTCAGTTGATTACTGCGCAGAGAACAGGATTACACTGAGCCATCAGGGACACCCTCCCACTGGGCCACGAGGTTCAGAAAGGATCCCTTGGAGTTCTAAACTCCTTGTCAGACAGGAGTCTGGGGATAGCTGAATCCACTCCTGGTCCCAAGCTTCGTCAATGTTTCATGCCTAAAGAATGTATGTCTGCACGATCAATTCTTTGCCTCCCTTTGCCAAGATTTCAAAGTTTAGCATGATATTAATCACTTCCCAAGGATCTGTTGCTGCAAGGAGTGTCTCAGGCTTGAGGAATAACCTTGAGACGTCCCTTCTAAAGGGGATATCCTGGCATGCAGCCCGTTGCTGTGCGGGAGAGCCAAACAGGCCCCGGGTTGTCCACTATTTATGGACTAAAATGATGAACTTATTGTCATATTTGCATACCAGCAACACGTCTGGGTCACCCTTCCAGACAGCCCTTGGCTACCCTGTTGCCATCCATCCCCCAAAGTCCAGAGTGAGATGCCAGTTGCACTAACAGAACAAAGCAGTTGCTGTCACACTGGTGCAAGTGCCATACTGGCACTGGCTCTGTCAAAGCTGTGGTTCTAATTTATCATTTAATTTAAACACTAGAATGTAAAAGGACCAGTTTTTAACCAGGGGTAGAAATATTTTGACGGCATATCCCTTCATTTGGCGTGGCCTCCCTGAATAAATATCCATTTCCCACACATGAGGAAAGGCTTATTCAGTGGGAAGAGTTAAGGCAAGTGAATTCTCAATGGGCTGCAACAAAAAGTTTATCTTCTCTTCTGATGTTGCACATGCAGATTGTTGCTACAGGAGCTGAGACTGACCCATAACACAGCAAGCAGCCATAGGTAGTTGTTTTGACAGCAATCATGAGAATCAGCAGCAGCTGGTAATTTAGCTTAAAGAATAGTCCTAGGACCTAAAATTAATTTTCTGTTTTTATCTCCCATCTCTCAAACTCCCATCTGGGCTTGTTTTCAAAGGCAGGACTTAGAAATATAAAAAAAAAAAAGGTCACAGTAGCCAAGTGGGGAGGACTCTGAGGTCTTGCTTCTTAGGTGAGCATCACTGCAATAATCACAGTGAAATTTCTTTAGATTTGCTGCCCACTTTATTTTTTCCCAGTCATGGAGATAAGTGTCTCATCTTCCTCAAGTGAGGAAAAAAAATGAGATGAGGTGGTTTAAAAATATAATTTTGCTAGTGTTTCTAGACAGGAAAAATTGTTTTGATTATTCAGAGTGGGCTGGTTCTGCACTGCATCTTTTGCACTAATTACTTCTGGCTGGTGACTAGTCAGACTTTATCTTACCTTATCTTATCTTTTCTTGTCTTATATTGTTTTAAATTCAATCTGCAGTAGCTACAGACATAATTTTCCTCCTCAGTGCTGGACAGCTCTTACTTGCTTCAGCCCGTGATCATGTCAGCCTCGTGAGGAAAGAGGTACATGTGTAGGTCACAGAGATCAGAAAGGAAAGAATTTAGGCAGTAAAACCCCGATGTGAAACATCTAAGGAGGGACAATTTGAAATTGCCATGCGGGACTTGGAACGCGAGCGTGTTAACTAGCAGCTCACAGGCTTTACCTATTCCTCTGTTCCTGCTTCAGTTTGACAGGATTGGCACAAGGAAGCTCTCAAAACTGTCAAACTAGCACATTTGATGAGTCCAGGTTCTTTTCAACCCCTATGGCAATGTCCTTTTATTCATGCAGTAAAGCTTGTTACCTGGTCACAAATATAGTCCTGCTTCAAAGCTCCCTGCTCTTTTTCCACTGCTTTCTGTATTTTCCCCCTTATTCAGCATCAAACCCAGAAAGTCCTGGACTGCTGGATTCCCAAGGCTTTCTT
>VXAC01006547.1:306602-368596 GCA_013399225.1 Rhipidura dahli | reverse complement strand
TCTTTTTTTTTTTTTTTTTTTCTCCTATCCTTTCTCTTTTTTCCCACCCAAGTTCTAAAACTCAGCCTTTTCCTTTTGCCATTCATTTTGGTGACAACCAAAGCAAAAGCAGTAAGTTTGTTTAGCTAGATTTAACACATAGCAGACAATTCAAGTAAGGAAACAGTTGAGGATTCTCTCCATAGGCCTGTAGAACTCAAATAATATTGATTTAATAAAACACATCATCATCTCAGCAAGACAGTGCATAACGAAGCACAGCACCAGCCAAGTAAGGTAGTGTATGGTAGTACAGACCGTAAGAGAACATCACAGGTGTGACCAGCTCTGTAAGACATTTACACACGTAACAAAGGACATGAAAAAACATACATTTACATGGCTTGAATTTAAACTGTGATGTGTGCCAGTGTGGACATGGTGTTGTGGTCGTCCGATCTGATGTTATTTGCTTTGATCAGATGTTTTGCCTTTCTGTGTGTCCCTTAGCTGCAAAGGTGTGCATGGAGAAAGTTCTTGGACTGCTGGGATAATAATAAAATATGCAAAGGTTACAGTGGAGTATGCAGAAGGAGTCACAAAATAATTTATATGGCAGCAAAGCAGAATTGTGTCTGATGAAATCAGTCCACTATATTTGCTGCAGTGTCTCTAAGCAGAAGCACTCTGTTGCGTCCCTGTGCATGACAGAGGATGATATTCCATTTGGAGAATATTTGGCTCATTTAAGCTGGAAAGATATTGCAAAGTGAAAAGACAGAAAATAGGATAGGAAGATTTTTTTGCTTGTTTTTTGTTTTGTTTTTGTTTTTCTTTCTGTTTTACTATGGGTTGCCTTCTCTGCACTCAGGCATTTGAGGTAGTGGTGTTATGTCATGGCTAAGTCTACAGTCTCAGATTTTGGGGAAAAATGGTTGGGAGGAAACCTCAAACATTGGTGATGAGTTGAGCAAGGTCGTATACGAGTCTGTACCACAGTGAAGATATTTTCTTTGCAGAGGAGACAGCTGGACTTTTAAATTTCCTTTTCAGTGATCTCCACCTGTCTACATTGCTGATATTATGGGATATATCAGGTGTAGGTTCATATTTCTGCTCTGAGTTTTCAACTTAATTCTCCCCTCATTACCTATACCTTTTCTTATATTCAAAATATAGCACAGGATTTTGGGCAGGATGCTGGATTTTAACAAGAGATATTGCCACCTGGGATTTTGTTTCCAGCTACATTGAGTTTCTTCATTTGTATGAGATTTCCTAAAGTGTAGAAGCAAGGAATCACAAAGATTAGAAAAGACCTTCAAGATAACTGAGTCCAACTGGGAATCCAGCACCACTGTGTCCTCCACTGAACCACAACTGCAAGTGACACATCCACGTGTCTTTTGGACACTTATAGGGATGGTGATTCCAGCAGTTCCCTGGGCATCCTATTCCACTTCCTGATCAGGTTCCATGACAGGAAACAGAAAACCAGAACTACTCTCAGGTGAGTATGGACACCAGCCACCCTTCCAGAGCCATTTACAGTCTGAAAGACCAGATACATTTCTCTCTTTTAGTTCTGTACAGCTGCCTGAAAGAAGGTTGTAAGGAGGTGGGTGTCGAATCCTTCTCCCAGGAAACAAGGGGTAAGATGAGACAAAATGGTCTCAGGTTGAACCAGAGGGAGGTTCAAATTGCATGTTAGGAGAAACACCTCCACTGAAGGGGTTGTCAAGCCCTGAAACAGGCTGCCCTGGGCAGTGGTGGAGTCACATCCCTGGAGGTAGTTAAAAGATATGCAGATGCATTGCTTGGGGTCATGCTTTATTGTTGAACTTGGCAGAGTTAGATCTATAGTTGGACTTGATGACTTTAAGGGTTTTTAATGATGCAAATTATTCCATGATTTCATTTAAAAAAAAAAAAAAAAAGACTAAACAGTACTTCATTAGGATTTTTTGATGGTTTAGAAAGTATATCGAAAATCCTTGAATATGCATGGTCCTTTTCCACACATTCCTGTGTGACCTCCTTAGATCTCAGTCATACAAACCAGTCATGAAGCACCAAATATCATCAGAGAAGGAGGTACTGGAAAAGCCTTCATATCAGCCATGCCAGGTAAGCAAGCATGGAGAAAACAGGGAACACTGATTCGAAGTGCTGATGTTTAAATGTCGTTCCATTCCTGAGCAAAGCACTGTACTTAATGGCTGTTCCAACAGAGATACAGTACATAAATCAAAATTCAAGCAATTCCTGAGAACTTACATGAGTGACATACCTGCTGGAGTTGACTAAGCTACATGGAGAGCAACAGTAGGCACCTGGTTGTCTGAGGACAGTAGAAAGGAAACTGCCTTTCATTAGGCTAAGATTTGCAGGAGTTAAGTGCTGATTTTCAGAGCATGACTATAATTCAGCTTCAAATAATGTGATAAGACAGGCAAAGGCAGAAAACTCTGCTAAAGTCTCTGACAAGGGAACGGAAAATCCTCCACAGTTACAGAGACTCTAAGGACTTCTTCTCTCATTTGTAATTAACTTCTTCCCTATAAACCCAGTCTGACCTTGTCTGTACAGTATTGTCCAGACCTTTCATTTGTCATATGGTATATGGCTTGGTAGTATAGCTTGTGTCTCAATGTCACTGAGTGTCTGGGGCTTGGGATTTTTTTGCTGTTTTTTTCCTTCCACTTTATGACTTCAATGGCTGAAAGAAAAGCAGCAAGAGCATGGATGTCAAAAAATGCCTGCAAATCTTTGCAAGAGAGTTAAAGTTTGGGAAAGCACAGTTAAAATTTCTCAACTGGAGTAAAAAAAAAATACTCAGGTGAAGGAAAAGGGTTTTCCCTACTTTTCTAGTGATCAGATGCAATTTATTTATGGTTGCAATTTAGTATGAAGTCAACATAAACACAGAAAAGAATGGTTTGGATTTTTTTTTTTTTTTATTTTGACTTGTTTTTAGTTACAGAGTCTGAGAGCACTGAGAATGTTAGGTTTGGTTTTTCTCTGTCTTCTTTTAAAGTGATTAAATGCAACTGAAGAATCAAGAATTTGAGTTCAAAACTAGTAAAATGTCTACAAGGAAAACTGATGTGAAGTACACTACAATAGGACTGTACAGATTGTTTTGTGCTGAGAACCAAATCTATCCCCTGTAGCACTGTCATCTCAATGAGGTATCAAAACTTAGCTATGTTGCAGCTACAAAGTTCATCTACTCTACCAGTGCACAGTATTAGACCATTTCTTACCCATGAACTAAGAAAGCTGAAGGTTTCCAAATTTTCTTTCAAAAACTCAGAAACTCATTGCATAGCTTATTGTTTTCCTGGCCTTGAACTTCAGAACCAGAAATTCTTTCACCAGGACAATACTGAATTTGTTACTGTCCAAGAAAACATTTTAGCTGTATATTTGTTCGTGTATTTATGTTCATTCCTGATGTGCACACATGTGTGTGTACAGTGTGTAAGACATAGTGTATATGGATTGCTACACTATGTCATCTGAACTGATGTTGTAATGAGAATCTACCAGAAACTGTGTTTGCTGCAGTGGCCAACTTTTGAAATTAAAATACAACATCTACATGAAACATTCTGCCTTTCAGAATCCATTATTTCTGGGAATGCAATGAAATTATCTTTACATTTGTTGAGGAGTAAGGTTTCCTCAAGGTATAGTAAGCTCATGCTAATAGCCAATTTTAGAATCATGAGGTCTTCTTTTTTGGATCTGGAGTTAATAAAAAATGAGGAAAACCCAAAATCTGTGAAACTCCTCACCTAAGCCCACAAAAACTGGGGAGAGAATCAGAAGGTTAAAACTGAGAAAACTCATGGGTTGACATAGAGACTTTTTAATAGGTAAAGCAAAAGTTGTGCATGTCAGCAAAGCAGAACAAGGAATTAATTCACTGCTTCTGTGGGGAGGCAGATGTTCAGCCATCTCCAGCAGAGCAGGACCCCATCATGTGGAACAGTGACTTGGGAAGCCAAACTCCAAACATCCCCGCTTCCTCCTTCTTTCCTCCACATCATACACTAAGCATGATGTCTCATGGTCTGGAACATCCCTTTGGTCACTTGGGGTCACCTGTCCTGGCTGTGTCTCCTCCTGAACTCCCAACCTGCCTCAGCCCCTCCCCAGCCTGGCAGTGCAAAGAGCAGCAAAGGCCTTGGCTCTGTGCAAGCCCTGCCCAGCAATAACAAAAACATCTCTGTGTTATCGACCCTGTGCTCAGCACAAACCCAAAACACAGCCCCACACCAGCCACTGGCAAGAAAACTACCTCTACCTCAGCCCAAAATGAGCACAACATGACATCCCAGTTCTAACAAACTTACTCACCTTATCTGGACAATTCTCTGGCTGCGAGTCAGATCTTGAATTCCCCAGGAGGCCATTCTTCTCTGTCTCTTTTCTGTACATATCCTTGAACTGATCAGCCACATCAGCAGCGTTAGGTATGAAATAAGAAGCCTGACCTTTGGAATTGGCTCTCCCGACTGATCAGCTCAGCACTGATGTGCCTGGCACATTTTGACAGCGCTGGGAGTTACATATGGGAATTGCACATGTCTAGATGGGAAAATATTTTAGTGAGAGGAAAATTCTATAGAGAGGGGCATGGAGGAGGGAGAATTTCTCTGAACAGAGAGATGAAGTTTAGCTGGTTATTTTCTGGCCATTCTTTATTGTATAAAATCAGGTTATCTTCAGTATTGAATTGCCTATGCATTCACTGAGTTCACAGTCAAGCAAAAGAATGTCCTACAGATATGAAAAAATTAGAATGTAATATATATATGCTTCAGAGCAGCACCAAAGACCAGAAGACTAGAAATGTCAGCAAATGTCAACTCCCACTGTCTCAATCCCTTTGAAGGCAGGAACTGAGGCTGTGTAAAAAAATTCTTACTTAAAAGATAATTTCTTTTTGATAAGTCTTTGAGTTTGTTGTGATAATTTAATTGAGTACTTGGTACCAATTACACTTCCTGAGATGGTCAGTTTCACATACATTTGTGCTTTAATGTACAGAGGCAATTGTTCATTTTGTCATGGTTTCTTCCCATATCAGCACCAAAGGCCTGACTCCCAGACTGCAGCAGCAAATCTGTGTTTTTCAGAGGCTCTGCCATCTTTGAGGAGCACATGTGACAAGTGTCTGAGCTTTAAAGGAGAATCTGGGACCACCAGAAAGGAAATTCAACACATGAGGGATCAGAAATCCAAAATCTGTGGGGGGTTATTCTCACTAGCTCCTGAGGACCTCCCTTACAGCCCGTGAGTACAGAGGACCTGACCCCTGCACACATTCACATTCTCTGAATAACCTCAGAGTACAATTGTCTTTTTAGCTGTAGTTGGAAACACTCCTGAATATCATTCACAAAGGGGAAACTGCCCAGAGCTCTCCCAGTGTGCTTGTCATACCTTTTTTTTTTTTTTTTTTTTTTTTTAATNTTTTTTTTTTTTTTAATTTACAAACTTGTCTTGCTCATGTTCTCTGAGTTTATCTGGACACCTGTGGGAGACCAACATAAGGTCTGAGAAGTGCAATCATGTATTCTCAAGTTTCAAAGGCCCCACATACCTTTTGTCATGGGTAGCTGTTTCCCTGTTAGAAGCACAGAGGTGCATCCCCTTTTATTATGGATAACACCACCTCCTTTCCCTGGAAGTGCGACACTATCCAGTGGATGCAAAACCCCAGGGTACATCCACACTCTCTAAGCAGTGTAAATCATTAGCTTTGGGAATACTGAAGATGACAGAAAATGGCAGGAACACTGGGGTCACCTCCCGGACCAGGAGAATGCTGCACCATTTCTGTCAGCACCCACTGCCCCATGAGAGCAGTGGGGAGCTGTGTCACCTGGGCAGGGCACCCAGCACAGGGCTGTGCAGCAGAAGGGGTGATAACCTGCAAGTCGGTAGAGTTTGCTCTGAAATGACATTATTACCGCTTTGATGAGGAAAAGGCTTTTGCTTAAGTAATGACATCAATCTCAAATAGATCTAACTATAACCTGCCATTGGTGGAGCTTAAAGAGCTTTCCACGGGAAGCTGGGATCAGCAGTCTGATGTGAAGTGAATTTCCCAGCTCAGCAGCAGAACTAGGAGCAGGATTAAAGTCCCCTGAATTACAGTGAGTCTCTCTCTGGGCAATACTGGTGTGTCCCTCTCTAAAGCACCACACTCCTTCACCTTGATCTATTTGTGATCATACCCCTAAAACAAAGAAAAGCCATATAACAAATGTGTGTGGGAAGAGCCTGTTCAAATGCTTCCAGCACATCCTGGCATGGTTTATTACCATATGTATCCTGCTTGTTAGACAGCTGAGAAGGACTTTCTTGCAGTTAAAGTATGTGACACAGATAAAGCCAGATTAAAATTGCACCTCTGCTACCAATCTCCTTTCTGATGCTGGGCATGGGTCTTAATTTATCAGACCTACTAACCACACAGCAGGGAAAGCATCAAGCAGCCCTGGTGAAGAGAGCTATTTATAACAACAGATACAAACAAATGCAGGTTATAAATTAATTTTGTTTCTGCAGAACAATGAGATAATTTTAGAAGTGCAAATAGCAGAACTTCTCTTTACTTCTTACGGTCAAGCAATTCACTATTGTCCAAAATTTCCTGTCTCAAATCAAGCTGGAAATGCAAAGATTTTGCTGGGCATGGGTGAGAATGGTGTTTATATTTATATGAAGAAAAGCAGCAGTTTCCCACTGCATGAAACTGGACAGGAATTTTCACTCTTTCTTTTTGCCATCTCATGTGACAGCTCTGTACAAGTTCAGCAGCAAGCACAGATGAGGATGAACCGAGGTAAAAGCTACCTCAGATAGGTTGTTTAAAGAAACAGCAAGTTCTGAAAAGAATACCATAAATGCACTGGGCTTGAGATCCCTGAACCTCAAGCTTGGAAGATGATGAAGACCTCAAGTTACAATATGTTTTTAGCTATGCCATATTGGCTGCTTTTCTGGCAAAGAATACAAGAGGAGGAACAGAGTTGCAGGGAATTAAAGCTAATTTTGGGCAGCATATATCTTTCTTGTCTACATCATTTATGGCTGGTGGGATTAAGCTTGAGGAGCTCTTCCACACTGATAAGGCCAGACTGTGCCCTCAGAGTTATATATGTTGTGGTATTTGACTCCATTCTCCCTTCAAAGGTAGAATGAGTTGCATTTGATGGTGTTTATGAACTTCTGTGAAGGGATGAAGAATTTATAAATGTTATGAGACACTTGAGCAAAATAATGGCTGGGGAATGTCTGCTTGTCTGCTGCTTCTTTGCCTCTTTGTGTGGAAAGTAGAGTTGGGTAGTTCTGATCTGTCTGTCTATATCTCACTGATAGTGAAGGACCTTCAACAAGCTGCTATGAGTTCTACAATATTCATTCTTCATTTTTATATTCTCCTGACTTTTACAGGTGTTCTTTGAAAAATTGCATTAGGGATTTTATGATATTTAGAGCTGTCAGGGTTCTTCTATCCACTCCTCTCTGAGGCTAGACAATTGCTGCACAAACATAAAAATAAGGTGAGAAGGTCATTGTTTCCTTTCATGTTCTCTGACAATAGTTTTCTTCTACCTGTCCTCTTTATTTCCCCCTTCATCACACTGTTCCTTTTACCCTGGAGCTTAATCACACTATCAAACTCACCTAGATTCTAGCCTTTTTTAGGTCTCAGCTCTAGCAGAACCTTAGATATCATGTTTTAGAGAGGATGCTTTCTGTTAACACATCCCACTGGAGATGTAACTTAGAGCTTGTTAATGGATTCACTTTGTCTGTACCAAGGTTCACGTCATTGGTAGGTTAGGGATCCAAACCACTTCCTCCTTCTCAGCTGTTGTTAATTCACAAAGTAAAGCTGGATAGCACACTGGACAGCAGATCTGATGGCCTCCAACAAGGTGGTGACCAGGTCATGTAGAACACCAGGATCCTGAGGCACTTCCTGAGTGCACCCCATGAGGTACATCTGGACAGAGGAACAGAAATTACAGCTAAAATGTTAGCAGAGTAGCTGATTGTAGTTTTTCTATGTTTTAGCATAAAGCTCATAAGTGCATAGGAAAATAAGTGCTTCTGCTTGGAGCTGGGGATTCCATCAGGCACAAGCCAACTATCAACCTGCCTGGCACAGCACACTGCAGGGAGGGATGAGGGGAGGGGAAATGAAAAGTGGCCAAGTCACCACAGACCTGGCCATGCCCAGACTGCAGAAAATGGGAGAGCTGCACTCATTACAAGTGGTGGTTCTCAATCCGCTGTTTTGGCTCATCCTTCCTCCCAAGCAGAGCAACACCAGTGCTGCCCAGCTTCTTGTGACCCTGTGCTCACTTTCCTCACCTCCTCTGCTTTCCCTGCTCTAAGGGAGGCTGGAAACAGCTTCTCCCCTAGAGCTTCCTGCAAAGCCTTGAGCCTGTGTGACACAGTCCTCCTGAGTGTTTAATGCATAAATCTATTCTTTTCCTGAACACCAAATTCAGGGTATTTCCAGAAGAAGCTGTGGTTAAAGGCAGCCATTTATCATTGGGACAAGAAAATATGGAAACTAGTGAAAACTAGCATCCAGACATTAATTCCCTTAAAATGAAACTGTAGTCATTCAAGGACTGAGAAATCTGAATCCTGCAGGAAAAATGAAAGTATCTATGCCAAACTAAGAGAAATGGTCAAAATATTACACTAGAGACTCAAGAAAGCAGGAAAAGGAAGATGACCTCCATATCCTGCTGAAAAAATTGTACAATAAGAAGGCTTTTCCCCCCCTTCATCAACTATTCAAAACTGTTTACCAAATATATGTATTTTCTCCAATAAAACCATGGTGTGAGTTAAGCTTGTGAGCAGATGGTAGTAAGTACATAAAATTTAAAATCTGAAATTCAAGATGGTGTGAGCAGACATATAAATCATATGATATGTTTTTCTCATTGGATGAGCAAACCACAACTCTTAAAACCAGACTTCCATTGCAAATAGCAGCATTTTGTGAAATTCACCTTCTGTTAGTATTTTTTAATAGTTGTCTAAAATTAGCTGTTCCCAGGAACAACCCAGCCAGCAAACTCATTAACTAAAATAACTGCAGAAAACAAACACAGAGTGGGGGCTAACCTAGTCACTGAGACCTTGTTTTATAAATTTGAGTAAATGTTAGTAGAGCATTTAAAACAGAGTTTGTCCAGCTCTATCAAAAGTTTATATGTGTCGCAATTGTGCAGGGAAAATAAAATAAATTTCAAAACTCCCACACAAATCTTCTCAATGTAAAAAACACAGTTGAGAAAAGCAAAGCCTCATGAATAACACTGGCAAGTCAAATAATGAAATGTACGTTCCTTTTACACAAGACCATGCTCACAAAAACTTCTTCAGCTTTGTGCAAATAACACTGAATATTTTGATGAGTCTGTAGACCTAACTGGATTATTATCTTGAATTTCCAGCACTTGCCTGAGAAACTTACACCTAGTATTAGCTGACTGAAAAAAGAAAAAAGCATCCCCAAATTTCCTGTCTCCTGTTCTCCCCTGTCTCCCCCATCAAGCCCTCTACTACTTTGTCCCTCTTTTACAGAAGCTCATGAAACCACCTGCTATTTAAACACATCAATCTTTGTGTGTAGCTATTTTAGATGGTGGGCACATTTTCATCAGAAAATCTAGAAATCTAAAATCTATCTTGTGGTACCAGGCGACAGAACTTCCACAGGGAAATGTTATTTTAACAGAAAGATATGTGGTTAAGGCAAGGACTGTGATGTAAGAAATCTGGGTTCAGAATCTGGATTTTTATGTACTAGCAGTCTTTTGTAGACCCTGATGTTGACAGAATTTTGTTGGTTTAGGTGGCATGGTAAGAATATCATATGTATTATGCTCACCTCTGAGGTTAAAGAACGAAATCCCAGTTAGGCTTTTCTAAGGTGTTATGGTAAAGTAGGAGAATCCAAGATATTACTGTTTAGGGTGACATTTCTTGCATCAATTGCCTGCTTTTAGAAGAATTGATTCAATGTGGAGCAAAAACACATTAATATTTTCTGGAAGGGACATTTCTGTCTTTCTAAAAGTGAACTTAGAAATGCTTTGGCAGACACCTGATTCCTTTCAGCATCCTTCCTACATCTCTCCTGGAACTGGTTCCACTCAGATAAAAAACAAACGAATAAACCAGCTTCTCTCAAGGCTGGAGAAGAGAAAAGAGCTCTCAGGATCAGGCATGAAAAAGGTGTATCAGGTAGACCTAAAATTAGAGCCTCTTATCTTCAAAGACAGCCCTAGCATAGAGATGTGTGAGGATTTAGACATCCATCTAAAGTAAAAATGGAAACTAATGAGCAATTTTACATGAATTTCAATTTGTGCTAAGGTCTAAAAATGTTATTTAATTTTATTTATTTTTTTTTTTTTTTTAATTAAATCACCCTGTCTCACTCTACCCCTTGACCATGTCATTTGGGTCAGAATAAAGGTCCTTGTTATTTTGTGACCCCAGACAAGATGTTTGATTTCCTTGTTAATCCCTGCTTCACAAAAGGAGTTCAGCTGGCCATAACCATTGTCCTGCTTCTAGGTGAAGAAAGGGCTAATAAACAACCTGTGCAGTGATGGGGGGGTTGTGATAAAAACATTGTTGATGTTTTTTATCGTGGTTCTCCTTCTGTAAAGATTTTCATCTCAATCTTTCCGTGGAAAGGATTCCAAGAGCTGAAGTGCATAAAAGTCCCTGGGAAAAATAGTGGTAGTAAGTGGAAGAGCATCATCAGCCAGTCATGTTTCCTGGATTAAAATTCCCAGCCCAAATTCTTCCTCTGGGCTTGAAACTGATGAGCAGTCAGCACCAGAGAGCCTCTTGTTTGTCATGGGAATGTGGTTGTTTTACAGTTCAAAGATATGTTTGACGAACAGGGACCCGCTACACCCTCAAAAGCAGAAGCACAAACACACAAACACAGAGAATTCTACCAGCATTTTTGTACCTAACCACCCACAGGAACAGTATAAGCAGCACTAGTTCTAGCACAGAACACAAGCCTTCTACTGACGGGGCCAGATCCAGGCCATGCACTCCTGGACTTGTTATCAGCTTGCTCCAAGAACTCGTTGTGCGGATGTGAGTGCGGTACCATTGTCCATTGTGGTGTCAGTCGAAATGTAGAATAGCAGCAAAGGCCTTGAACATGTGAGAATGGGCCAAAAACAGAGGACCCAGAGCTGCACACACTGCAGTGTGTGATGGGCAATTGCTGACTACAGAAGCAGCACAACTTCAAGAGCTGCAATAGGATGTCATTCACTGAAGGAAAAGAAGCAGCAATGCAGAGAGGGACAAAAGAGATCCTGAGCAGAGAGAAGACACCTTCCTCAAACTGGGAGTGTAGCCTCCCCCTGCCATCTTTGGGCAGCAAGTAGGCAACAGCTGGAGGCTGAGAGACAGTCTAGGAACCAACACTTTATAAAAGGATATGTTCTCAGATGTCATAGTGAGGAGCCCCTGCAAGAGAAGTCCATCCCTTAAACCTATATTTGAGATCACTAAGGATTGTAGTCCTCAGCAGTGACATGAGCCGTGGCTCTGTGTACTCGTACTTAATTTAGGATTGGCTGTTAAGCATTAACTGTGTTGAATAAGCAGTGACAATAATTGTTAATGAGTAGGAATAAACCATTAAAATAATATGTATTGTTAATGAACATCAGTCTGGTAGAGTTCTGTTTTAAAGTTTAAACTGATTTGATTGATCGGTCTTCTAAATATTCTCATCACATCAGACTTCTGCTCCCTGAGCTAGAGCTATATATATGCACACTCATATACTGACATATATATATATGTATATTCAATTGCAACATGTAAATGTCAAAAATAGAAGTGTTAAATACATCTCACAGAAGTATAAGTGAGAATGATAATCATTCCAAATTATTGAGGAGCTTGTTAAGTATCTGCAACTAAACTGCTAGGAATATAAATAATGACTTTCATCTGAGGTAAAAGTTTTGATCAGGAAATGCACAACTTAAAGTCTGATAACAAGCAATTGTTTCCATTTTTTCCATGACAGGTATAGAAATATTCTGGGTCCTTACAGTTAAACATTTGAGGTTATGTCAAGCTAGACTATTAGGCATATTGCTATTGAGTAGTCTTTGTTCAGCAAAATAAATAATAACTGTGTTTGTATTAAAAGTGTCCAGTTTGTCTGACTTCTCTTCCATGACAATCCCAACATTCCAGAAGGCACATGATTTAATCACATTGAACAATGGTCAGAATACAGCAAAGCATGGTAAGTTTAGTTTGCCACATTCATTGACATGGATGAAGCTCTTGGTCTCGTGAACTTGTATCAATGTATCCATAAAGTTCTCTAGAAATCATATATGCTGGAATTGAGCCTTTCATGCCTGGACTGCCTTCTGTCCGCATTGTTTGGACTTAATAAGAAAATTATGTTTTCTCAATGAAGGCATGATTACAAGACCCCTGACCAGCTCAGGATGTCAGACTGGCTGCTCTTTGCTGGGTAAAAACTTGCTGATGGCCAGGCCCAGAGAGTGATGGTGAGTGGTGCCACATCCAGCTGGCTGCCACTCACTGTGGTGTCCCCAGGGGTCAGTCCTGTCTTTATCGATGACACAAAGCTGCGTGGGAGTGTGGATCTGCTGGAGGGCAGGAAGCTTCTGCAGAAGGATCTGGGCAGGCTGGATCCATGGGCTGTGGTCAGTGGTGTGAGGTTCAAGGAGGCCAAGTGCCAGGTCCTACACATGGCTCACAAAAACCCCTGCAGCTCCAGGCTGAGGCAGACTATCTATAAAGCTGCTGAGTGGGAAAGGACCTGACGGTGCTGGTGGCAGCAGCTGGACTTGGATATTTTACCAGTGAGCACTACCACTGGCCAATATTCTAACAGGACAATCATTTGCCTTGTGTGCGTGAAACATTGGTTTCTTCAAATATAAGAAACATAAGGGAGCTTCAAAACTAAAATGGTTTCCTAGTTTTTCTCAATTCCTGCTTGCTTTAGAAACCTGAGGCAGGAGACAAAAGTTCTGTTACTCAGTTCACTGAAGCATTCTTGTCGATAAAAGGACGACAAAGGTGATTTATTGGTTAAGAAACTTTCAGCTTCTCAGCTGAGAGCAAACTGCCCTTTTCCTCTCCTCTCCTCTCCTCTCCTTCTGCTGTAACCCTTTGTTACAAGGTGGACACCACATTCCTTGCACTCAGTTGATGTCTTCCTTACCACTCTCAGATGGGAGTTCAAAGAATTAATTTTCTGTGCTGTGGGTACCTTTAGGTTCATGGTAGAGAGGATGGAATTGTGAAACATCAAGTCCAGTGTAAACCTAGAGACTATCTACGGGCCATATTCTACCACTGCTGAAGGATACAGTTTGGCTGAGATAGTCTTCTGCCCTAAAGAGAATCAATGCAGAAAATGGCCCAGGTTTCCTTTGGAATAAAAACTGACACATCCAAAACATTTATATCTGTGAGCTGGTGTCCAGCCATGCTTTAGAACCTAAGCATGAAACCTCAAGTACAAGCAGAACATAGCAGACGTGTTTGTGCTTTGTGGGCTGTGTGTGTGCCTGGTGACCAACTCTCCAGGACTCATTGTAGGCCCAAACTCTAGACTTGCTAGCACAAATGTTTCTGACTTCAGTACAAAAAGTCTGATAATGGAAGCCTTGCAGAAAAAAATTAGACAACTGTGAACTGGATAATTGAAGATTTCGTCTGTGAGTATTCGAGATAAGGAGTGCAATAATAAAATTTGTCTGAATGTATTGAGTAGACTTGCTGCAGTTTATGCCTAATCATATATTTAGCAACATTTGCAAACAAGATCAGCAATTACACAGCTAAATGAAACCAGCACGTGTCTGGCTATGCCATAGAGTTTATAAGTAAAGCAAAACAATCTAAGACTTTTAGATTCAACTGAAGTGCAGTAAGAAAAAGGATGCAAGAAAGAAGTGCTCTGAATATCATATTAGCAAAGATCATCTGGCTTGTTGATTGATAAAATATTTTTTATATACATAATATATTAGCCAGACAAATTTTCTGTTAAATGAATTTTGATCGTGATAGGTGCATGGTAGTCTTATTTTTCTTGAAGTGAAATGGTCAAAGCAAAATTTACAGCTGAGGCGAATACCTCTGGCTTTTCAGAATCCAGTAGAGGAACCTTTAGTGCAGTAGTCATAAGACCCAAAAGATAATAGGAGACTGACAAGTGTAGTTCATTTACATGAAAACACTGGAAATTATGGAATAGTTGTTTGAAAAAGAAAAGATAGAATGAAGAGCATAGCTGTAAGCCCCTATGGGTGAGCTTTACCAGACGACAGGCAGATTTTCTTTTTGAATACACACATGTTCAACAGAAACTTTTGTTAAACTTAAATTTAAAATGATTGAGTCTTGTGGGAAACAGATTTGAGTTTTCAAGGTACAAAACCTGCTTCAAATGAACATTCAGCCTGTTTTGTCCCTCCCTGTCGAACTTCTCCTCTAGGAGAATGTTCATTTGTGTTATAAGAAATAAAAGGGAAAAAAAAAGGAAAAAGAAAGAAAAAATCTTCCAGCCACACTTTTACTTTGGATTAATGTCCACCTGTGTGAAACAGTATTTTTTGTCTTCCCACATAGAAGAATGACCAAGGACTGATTGACATCCTTAGCAGAATGGTGCCTTTCAGCTCCAGACTTGCAGACGTTCCTCTGCTCCTCAGAGCCCCTGCCCTAGAGGCATTTGGCTGTCTCGTTTATTTGATTGTGGTCAGATAGGAAGACTGAGCTTTGATAGACAGCTGTTCTCCTGCTTGACACTAATAGATTTGATCTGTTTCATTTGCCTGTGGGTGGGTTTTTTTTGGTTTGTTTTTTGGTTGGTTTGTTGGTTTTTGGTGGGGTTTTTTGTTGTTGTTTTTTGGGATTTTTTTGTTTGGGCTTTTTTGTTGTTGTTATTTTTATAATGTACTCAATTTTACATATTTTATTTTGAAACATTTATTATATTATAGAGGACTGCTAAGTGCTTGGAAAATTCTTGCACTCACAACATGGGAAAGGGAGTTTCAATTTTTCATTGAATTTTATAAGTTGAGAGGTGAAAATTTGGAATTTGATTGAGATGTACTCAAATTTCCCTGGTTTAAGTAAGCAGAACTTGATGTGAGATATAAAGAAAATATTTGATTCTTAAATTTTTTTAGCACTGTGTGACAACCTGATCTCCCATTCTTGATTTTTTTTTTCTTTTGAATTTCTTTGAGATCAGTGGCATTGAAGATGTTTATCTCAATTAGAAGATCCTCTTTCATCTGCTGCTCCCAGTGCCTTGCTGTGAGACCAGAGGCTATATAAGACTTGGTGGTTGCGTGGAGAGGTGCAGAAAGATGGACTCTACTTTCTTTCACTCCAATTCTAAAAAGAATTGGCTGAGCAGAAACCACTGGAGACTCCAGCAGAGAGCTAATATGAACAGTAATATCTTTAGTTTCTTTGTACCAAAAATTAACATTGTGTTTTTTTGCAGTAAGGGTCTACATATGAGGATAGCATGAAAATTTTATTATAATAATGAAAGGCTAATTCTGCAGATTCAGTGAGTTAAATCCTTGTCCACCTTCCTGGGACCTTGATTTTCACTTTGAATCCCGCAGTGTGGCGACATGGCTGCATCAGAGGGAAACCTGTAAGAACCATGGACTGAAGCACAGTGTAATCCTCTATTTTTCTCTGTGCTGCTTCATCAGCACAGCAATTTCTCATCTCTGAACTGCTTTCTCTCTCTCTTTTTTTTTTTTTTTTTTAAACAACTTATTAATAATCTGCACCAGTAAGGGAATGAGCATAGTCTGAAGTGACATTATGATCAAGTACCATTATTTTCAAAATGTGGGACTACTTCTCCTCTCAGGCTTGAATAAATCAATTTTAACCTTTCTGCAAAGTTGAGAGAGCTACAGGTGTGATAGTGCAAGAAGGGCACAGAGCACTGCTTATGCCAAGATGATGCCTTATCCTCCACAGACCTGCTCTTGATGTCATTGCTTCCCAGCTGTTGACTTGCTAACCAAGGCAAAACATCCTAATTAAATCCTATTTGATTTTTCACTGCAATTACCAATGTAAGGGCAAAAATGGTTTTTGTCTTTTGTTGCTGATTATCAGCATCATTGCAGTGCCTTTCCCATGGGTCCCCAAAGATGTAAGTAGAGTATGCATTAAAGGATGGTCCTAAGAAAGAGATGACAATGGAATGCACCCTTTCAAGATTAGCCCTAAAGATTTGACTTTCCTCTCTTAACTCAGCCATGGTAAATGCATAATTAAATGAAGGAAGGAGTCTGAGTTTCATACTCTTCCTCCTCTTGGCAGTTCTTTCACAGTCTCTTTCCTGCCCACCTGACATTTGGGGAGCAGAGTAGCAAAATCCCATTTATTTCTGCATGGGTAAGGGATATTATTTACACTCTGTCTCAAGGGAGTTGTTCAAGTCACTGCATAAGGCAAAGCGTGCATAGATGAATCCTGAATTGCCCATCACTCTCAAATAATATGAGGATGATCTATAAAAGTGCATATAAATCAAATGATGGAAATTCCCCAGGCTCCATACTCCATGGGCCAGTCCTTGTAGTACAACAAAATTCCTGTGTCAAATATATCTGTCTCTGAGGTACAGTTGAAACTTTAAAGCATTAACATTCTAGTGGAATATGGTTATGAGGGGACAGACATGAGTACAGACAGATAACCCTTTGGAATAAGAAAATTTTTTTCTGAAATAAAATGGGACATGGATAATATATGGAGGAGGGGAAGCTCAGGTCATTCCCTCAGACAACATTTTTCTTCTTTTGTGTGCTGAAATGTATTTATTTACACACGAAAAATCATTCTTTAATGGGACTGAGAAAAGCCTCTTGGCACAATGAGACCGATCTCTTTTTTATTAATTTTACAGCAAAAGGTCAAAACTACATCTATTAAGTATATTTATACAGGAAAGTGCTAGACACACTCGATTACATAATGAGATTGACATCCGTGTCTTGTAAGATAATGATCTTGAGACACAGTCCCAGTGTAGCTCTGATCAAGTTAATAGAATTGACTTTGGACCCTTTTGTTTCCTCCAAGCTCTTAACCCAAAATGAATTGGGTTAATCTTTCAAGAAAGCTGTCTTAATTTTGGATGCTTTATTTGAGACTGTGGGCTGCGGTGTCTGAGTTTCCTTTTGTTTCCCTGGTAAAAAGGATTGCTCAGACTTGTGCTGTCCCAAAATACAGCTGCTTTTTTTTTTTTTTACCTTTTTAAAAGGCAGATTTTTTGTGACATGAGAAGATTCCAAGGAAGAAAAACAATGCAACTGGAAGAAAGCAAAAGTCTTTGTTCAGATCTGAAATGAAATATACAAAATAATTCAAAGGAAGGAAGATTTTCCTCCCCATTTGGCAGAATATAAGATAACTCTTCTGTCTACAGTGACGTATAAACTCAAAGATATCTTAACTATTATCTTAGAGGACAATAAAATACTATATTATTCTATCTCAGGCTAATTTAGGCTATTATTCTGAAGTCCATCAGAACTGGTACCCCATAATCCAGTTTGGATTGGTATCATAACCAGTTGGCAGTGGTACCAACTTTAGTTTAAACTCTTGTTTGGCATGTTTAAACACATTGACACTTTAGGGTTGGTGCCCACCTCCCACCAGCAAACAGTCATTTTATCCTATGGGAGGCACTTAAATGGTTTGTGACCCATAGGTTGCCTGGGAGGATGTGTGGCTTTTGAGGGACATAGAATAAAATGGGTTTTCACTTTTTTATCACAGTTACAGAAACACACAGACTTAAAAACCTCTGATAATCTACTGGAAATTCAGTTCTTAACTGGATTCAAAAGGCTGACTTTGTGCACAGGGAAAAAAACCACAACATTATTTTATCTGTTAAATAGACAATATTCCTTTTCGGCTGATGTATTGTGTTTCTATACTAAGGTTGAAGAAATTACCTAAATTTAGCAAGAATGCATTGAAACTTTTATCTCACCTAAATTTATCCACATAAGGCCTGCAAATTTAGTCTTACCTTATTTAATCATTAATCTAGGCTTCCTCTGCAGACAAAAGAGGCATTACAACATGTTCACAGCATCATACATCTCATGTTAAAATAGGATGAATTATCTTGTGGAGGTGCTGATTTCTCTCCACCAAATGAACTTAGAGAGTATCTTACTGTTTTCTTAAGATGAGACAAAAATTATTTTAGAAGGCCAAAGAGATATGGATATCATTTCAAGACAAAGAGTTTAAAAAGTAGGAGTAAGACACTTGAACACCTCAAGGTTTAAATGTTGCAACAAACTTTCTGGGTGATTTGCACTTTCATATCCCCATTCCCTCTGAAAGCCCCACTGCTCACATTTAGTTGCATAACCAAATCTGCACATAGAGAGGTTGAAGTTAATTTCCAGGAATTTTAGAGCCCATTTTCACTGGGATTTAAGGACATAACCCTTGCATGATCTCCTCAGATTTTGCTTTCTTGGTATTGTGAATGCTTCAGAGAAGCAAACTAAATGCCAGATTTTGGATGCCAGGTCCTAACTTTGGCCTCCTGGAATAACCTTCCCAGTGCCTCAGAACTGCAGCTGGGACACAGGGTTGGTCTTGGTTAATCTTGTGTAGATGCAGTCAAGCTCTGGATTTACCCAGAGATGAAGGTTTCCAAAGATCTCTGATAAATTTAATACTATGGAGACCTCCATGTTGCTGTAAGTTGCCAAAGGTCACAAAAAATGCAACAGCATCTGAGAGTTCACACCTAAGTCAGGGGCTTGCAAGTGTAAAGAAAGACTCTAAAAGGTTATTTTCATAAAAAAAAGGAAGAGAGTTAAATGTTTTCTGCACGTAATTGAAAAATTGTCTCAGCAATAAAAGATACAGAACAGGGGGAGCAATGGCATGTAAACAACCAATCAGCTCGAGACCTGCTCTATCTTCGTCCAACAATAATACCTGGACTGTTAAACCTCTCTCACAGGTGCTTTATTTTCCTTTACAGCACTGCACTCTATTTTGCCTTCTATATCTGGCACTGAAAACACATTCTTCTTTTCCTTCTGATAAAATGATGGAGTTTACTGGGTTTCATACTAATAGAGAAAGAAATAAAACAGCAATAATACCACCTAAAGTGGGAAGGATTTCACAGTACCAGGACATTCATCTGGGTCTGTAAATACCAGTTATAAATACTGAAGTATAAACTGAGATGTATGACCAATACTGCAATGTTTTATGTACTAATAAATGATAGATAGATAGATAGATAGATAGATAGATAGATAGACAGACAAATTGAAAGAAAAATACTTCATACCTGTCCCTTCTCAGTCTCACAGTCAGATGCTGAGACACACAGGGATACCTGAGCTTCCATTAATTTCTGCTTTAGCCTGCAAATTATTGAATATTTTTGACACAAAATGTTATTACATTAACTCCAACTGGCCTGAGAAGATTTAACTCATCTTGGAAAGTTGATGGCATGATTTTTGAACATTAAGAACAGTCTTCAGTGTGGTTCATAAACTTAGAAATTGATTTCGAAGTCACTCATCTCTTCGGAAATAGGAAGACTTCTCATCATAATTCCCAAAGAGAACACTATTGTGTCAGCCCAGTTAACTTCCTAAGGACAGTCCAACGTGAGAGCAGGGTTTCTCTGGGCTTCCACTACTGTCAGAGAATGAGATATTAATGGCGTGATACAGATCATTCCAGAAGAAATTCCATTTTATGACATTTTTCTCTCTTTAAAATAATTGTCAAGATTAGTAGAAGTTACATTATTATTAGGTTTTGTGTTTTATTCAGGAATCTAAAGCCAGACAACAGGAGGCAGGACTCAGAGTACAGTAAATGCAAGGAACATTTCTGAATGTTAAGAAGTTTGGGATTGATATTGGAAGGATTCAGTCCAATCATCTTCCCACTGAAACCAGAAAATGGTGGATGATGCCTCAGCAAAATTGTTAAGAGAGATGTGTTTTATCCTGTTAATAGAAAAATACAGAGGATTTATACATTTGGGAACCTTAGAGTTCCTTATAACCATTATTTTTTTAAACAAACTACTTGCAAATTTTAAAAATTCCAGCTTATCTGGAAACACAAATATTGATGTTTTTCACTGAACATTATGAAATCTTTTGAACAAATCAAAAACCTCCATTATGTTAAAATAGGTTTCCTTATTTTTAAAAATTTATGAGAAAAAGTTATTTTTCTCATCTGAACTATTTTTGTTTGTTTGTTTGTTCACTGTTTAATAAAGAAAAACTGACAGAAAATTTGCAAATGATATTTCTTTCCCTTGCCAGGTTTTGTCTTGTGCTTGTAATCAATGATCTGACATGTCATACGAATGTTATTTTTCCTTCAGATTATTCTTTTGTTTAACTGCAATCTACAATGCATACACTGTTAAATCTCCTTTTCAGGTGCCTGATCTTATCCTGTGTCTGCACTGTTTTCTTTCTCTCTCTCACTTTGTGCCTATAAATGTATCTTTAAAGACCACTATCTATCATTTGTTCTGAAAACTAACTAACTGTTTGCACATTTGCTTTCCAGATGTTGCTGCCAACAAATTATTCCCCAGTGATTTAAGCTTGAATCTCACCCATTACTGTTTAGCTTATAGGACATATTCCTGGAACTCAGAAGACTTTTAACTTCAGGTTGTGCTCCTCCCCTCAGGAAACCTCAAAACAAAATAATAAATTTTCACCACAAAGCAGCTAAAAGACCTTAGGAAAGGCTTAAATACAACAAAGGGCTGTTGTATTGTTCTAAACTTATTTATTATAAATAAACAAATAAAATAATCCACTGTGCCATATCATCATACTATCTAAAAGGATTGTGATGCTTAATAGAAGACAGATCTCCCCCAAATGATCAAGCTTAATACAAAAGCAGCACCATGTCAGTTACAGTGGTTTTGATACTAAAATAAAGTATTCTAAAGTGTATCACTATATGAAAAGTTTTTTTACACATGGCACTTTTCTACCAATATTCCTAATATCCACTATAGAGTAAGGATCTCATTTATTCTTGCCTGGGTAATAAATCAGTACTAAACTGGGTGTACCAGAATTCATGAAATTTCTGCCCCTGTCTGAAATGAGAATGCTGAAAATCTTTTTAGAGGTGCTGCCAGTTACCAAATGTTCATGGCTATGTTGGAGGCGGCTTAATTTGGTCAAACTCTGTATTAAAATCACTTCTGTATTCTCTTGTTTTCCTCAGTTCACGTGAGCAGCAATTTTCTCTCCTCTCCCTCATGGTCCTGCTGGGCCCTGATGAATTTGGAAGATGGGCAGCTGTGCCTGATGCTTCCAGTGCAGACAGGCATAGAGAAGGAGGCTCTCCACTGCTTGATTCAGTCTCACCTCTTGGCAAAGTTCTTGATCCATTTCTTTGCTCATATTCTACCTCTAACATGGGATCTGCCTGCATTGAGGCAAGGAATAGTAAAAATTGGTTTGACTGAATGTCCATTTCTTTTTATCTCCTTCCTTCCTGAGTTGCTTTTGCATTTCCCAGAAGAGGTTTTGGTATTTGGTTTGGGTTTTTGGTTGCTTCTTTGTATTTTTCTTTAATCAGCAGCATCATATGGACTATCACTCTGTAGTAGAAGAGGTAACTTAAGACAGAAACAAAGTGCAGAGCTCAAATAGTTAATGCTATTTCAGAGACCTATGTGTAAAAATCAATTTTAGTTATTCACAACCTTTTTCTTCTTTCCTCACTCAATTACCTTATTGACCACTTATTTATAAACTAAAAAAGACACATATTCTCCCCGTCTGTTCCACAGAGGAAACAAAAAAAATGGCCTTATTTAATCCTGATGTTGGTGGAATTCTACCAAGGGAAATTTTGGCTCAAATGTTCCTGAAAAAAAGTTACTGAATGAAAATAGATTTTATTTTAGCTTAATTATTCATTTTACCCCATTTTATTCCTAAAATATATGTTTGTACATAATCTCACCAGATGCAGATGTCTGGTCCTGTCTGTTAAAGTTCAACCAAATTATTATTTCACGTATGCATAATAGTAATTAAAACCAATAGCATTTAACATGGTTGCATAATTTTGATAAAATGAAGTCCTCATTTCTCAAGAGAAGTAAGGATGGGGAAAGTACATCTTTAAGTAAGGTACTGAGCAATGAAATAAATGGGTAAAGTAAACATTTTGAAAAGTTGTTCCCAGAAAATAAGAGTGGGTTGGTTTCATATCTGTTAAACACCATTACCTGCTATTGAGTTCCACTGCAGAGAGTGGATTAACAGCTGTTGTCAGAAATTGTTGGTGTAATGGAATTATTTATGGTGTCATCTGTTTAATTCTTGTGGGAAATGTTCACACAGTCTGTCAATGAAGTGCATGAATACAGCTAAAGCATGGTTTATTGACTATTCCAAATTATTTTATTTTATGTGTGGTGAAACAGGCAAATTTGAAAGTGTTACCCTTCTCTGGCTTCTCCAAGTTTATGTAATGAATGTTAGTGTGGTTTTGAAATACGGCTTTCCCTTTTTCTACCTCTGATCAGACCGCCTTGGTACCTCTGCTTGGTTTGCTCAGAAGTTGACGTTTAATAAATACAACAGAACATTTATTACAAAGAACACTACCTTGTAAAGATTGATGGAGATTAATTCTTGTCCACTCACTCTCATCTGGTGCTTCAAAAAACATTTAGGATAAAACCGTTTGACTCTGTGTGTTCTTATTTCTCATTTCTCTGCAGTTCTGCCATTGTCTCTCTTGGCTGGGGCTAGAAGCAGAATTGCAGAAATGCCACCAGAAAGGCTGTGCTACTGGGGAATAGATGAGGCATGTTGTTTCAGATTTAATTAGAAAAGTTTTGTACAGATTTGCTCTGTAGGCCACATTTCAACATTAAAGTTGAGGGCAGCTGATGCCATCTGCTCCATTTAATGCAAATTCACTGCAGCCCTTCGGCTCTTGGCAACTTACCAATACGGTCCTCAAATTATTTGGGCAAAGTATGACCACCCCTGCTGTACTGAGTGCCCCTGTTTTCTCCCCCCTCCTGTCTAAGCAGTGATGGATTTTTTGTGCTTCCCTGGCTGGTCATGTATGATTTCGAAGAAAAAGATAGTTTCTATCAATCAAAAAACAACACTCATCATTAGTCTTCTGGGACACGTGCTGCAAACCCTTAGGACCAGCTTTTCAAAGGAAGAGAATATTGTTTCGGATGTGAAGTTGATGGATGTTTCATGTACTGTGTGTGACAATGACACAAGAATTTCCAAGAGCAGAGGATCCTCCCAAACCTGTCTTAGCTGATTTATGTGATCCAGGCTTTAAAGAGCATCTATGCCTCACTTCTTAATGGGTGCCAATACTGAAAAATACAAAGAGAAGCCCAGGAGAAAAAGTTGTTGTTAGAAAGTAATTATTTGTCATGTTATCTGTCCAATTCAGAAGGGAACTGCCAGGGAGCAGGGGTCTGGCTTTCTTGTGACTTAGCAATGCAGCTGTGGAGGAGTAGAAATTACCAATGAAGTAAAAAACCCTGATAATCATTATTACCCTTTTCCAAGTAAAGCAGTATATAAGTTTATATGAATTGCCATAAAAATATTTTTGATCAGAAGAGGAATTTCTAAAGTCCTCTTTCACAAACTGACTTACATCAAAAGAAAATCAACAACAACAAAAAAGTAGACATATTCTTATCAATGAGTTTGGCTTTAGAGTTGCCTTAGTAAATCAAACTGATTATTCTGTTTCATAGAAAGAGATAGGAGACAAAGGGAGTGCAGATGATTTTCCTAAGGTCACTTGGGAAATTTATTACAGACTGAGGGAACAGTCTGTGGGAACAGAACTGAGGGAACATATCCATGTGTCCCATTGCCAAGCTAATGCTCAAGCTACTCTGTGTGTTCATCATGGAAATACTACATCAAAAAATATGATATTAGTTCTGCCATAAATGCAATATATCTCAGGAATAATTGCACACTTGATACTTAACAGAGGAGAAATTGAATATATGAAAAAAGAAAATGGAGGGAGAAAAAGGGGGAGAAATAGAGTGAGTAGGATGCAATAAGTCTGTTACCTGTGACACTCCTTTAAATGTGCTGTCATGCCTTGAGATCAGTATTTCTGAATGTTTGTAGAAATCCACTCTGGCAGGGGCAGAGCTGCACCAGCTACAGCTGCTGAAGGTTTCAGAAAGAGGACAGTGCCAAACTCTTTGTCGTGGCAGAAATTAAATATGGAACAAGAATTATCAACCCGATTTTTTTTTCTATTCACCTCAGTTAGAGAAAAAATTAAACAAGGAAAAGGAATCACAAAAGGTAAATTTATCTATCCATCTCTTTGTTTGTCTGTTTATTCATTTATTGGTTTATTTGCTTGTTTTCTTGATTGCTTGTTGTGGATGGGGGACAGGCCGGACATTTGGAAATCCTACTTTGTCAGTAGGGTAGAAAATCACTGGGCCAGGGTATCCAGAGGGGTTTTCTACTCTTTGTCCTTGAGGTATTTATCATCCTCCTAGAAATGATAACATTTCTAGGTCAATGATCACATCTGTGATCAAATCTAGTGAGGACCTCAATCCCACTATGAGCAGAAGTTTCAAGGAGGACTTCCAGAGGTCTATAGTTTCTACAGTTTTGTAATTCTTTAACAGATTCATGGGGCCCCAGCTTCCTTGGGGGACTCCAGACATTATGATGGAACATCTGGAGTTAGAAAACTAAGCAGCTTCAAGGGTTTTCATGTAACTAAAAGTTTCCAGTTTAGCTATCTCTGAGAAAGTCACTAAAGGCTCTGTTTATAATGCATGAACACTAATAGACCCTTCTGAGGCACAATTTAGATGATTTGGAGACTCAACTTAGATTGCCACTTTAGAATGAGATACATCTTACAACAGAAGAGCCCTTCCTATTTTTTCAGGAGAGAGAAGTCGTAGGAGGAGTAAGTCAAATAAAAACCTCTCCACTGCAGCTGGTACACTTAGAAGAAAGGAAGTCTTCACTGAAAGAATTTTTTAGTGATATGGATTTTTCGTTTTGGCAGAACAAAAGTGATTTCTCAGTATACATATTAGTCTTAGGTTAATATACTGGTGCTAGTTTTCTTGATTACACTGAGCTTTGGAAGAGGGCCTAATTCAAAATGCTTCTCTTTGGAAAGATTGCCGAAGAAACAAGCATCATTAGGGATGATACACTAGGTGAGGGAGGTGGGGAATTTAGTTGATTGTTTCAGCTGTGAGGTACCTAGAAATATAGTGCATTATGAGGTTGCTCTTTCCGCTTTGATATATTGTGTTTGTCAGTGGTGCCTGCCACATTCAGATAGGCACCTCTTCTTGTTTTGCAAATGTAACTGTCTCAATAAGGATAATTAAATAAAGCCCCTGAGGTCCCATGTACCACACTTTCTATTTCTTTCTTTCTGTTCTAGCCCAGGAAGTGGAGGAGGGAAGGGTATGAGCTCATTACTTTTCAGTTTACATTTGGAAGGGCTGTTGCTGCATCCAGGCAATGCACTGTACTCTACTTACAAGGCTCAAATCCCAAACCCTGAAAGACTGTGGTCATCTTATGGAGTCATTAATTTGTCTGGGATACACAGGATGAGTGAAAGGCCTTTGCTTTTGGGAGATTTCTGAAAGGCATTTGAACTGACATTGCACCCACTTCCATCAAGTCAGTCACTCCTGTTTCTGAAGGGTGAATGTGCACACTTAAATCTGTATTTCAGGAGACAGAGTATGAATGAAACTAAATGAATCAAAGCCTTTAAAAAAAGGAGACAAAATTTAGTTTCTGGAAAGAATTTTCTGAAACAACTTTAACAATTTTTCCCTGAAACAACAACAAAAAACACAATCAGATATACACCATGCATGTTACTAGCTTCTATGTATTAATTGCTTGTTTCACTATGAATGTCTTAAATTGCTGCATTTAAACTAAATTAAAAAAAAAAAAAGAAAAAGAAAATGATGCCCTTGGTTGGATGTAAGTCACCTGGGATGACCAGTATGGTAAATTTTTAATAAGAAGATGAAACATTGAGTGATTTACTGCTAATCCCATTGCGTTAGCTGGAGGAGACTAAAGAACAAAGGTTTACCGTCCCTTTGGAGATTTGTTTCATCTGCACATCAGCCTACAATTAATGGCCATTTAACTGTTGTTTTCCTGCTGGACATTGGTGGATTGATTCAGTAAATAAAAGTGACAGAGCAGTGTCCCATGGCAGTATAATAGAAACTGGCTGCACCTGTTATTTGCGAATCATTGCTTGCCAGGGCATTGACCTTTTCTAGTCTAGCTAAAACTAATAGGAGAAATTATGGGACTGATTAGCTAAATTTAATTATAAGAAGTTGTATGGCAGAATCTCAGTTCCTTGAAATTCATTGCAAACCACCGTACCATATCAATAACACCAACTCCTCCCCTTTTTCCTAACTAGTCTTTACCTTGTGGTAATGACCATTTGGTTAGTTAACACTTATCAAAGCAAAAAGCAATGATTACCTTCTCTAAGGGCTTGTTGGGAGGGGAAGACTACTGTGTAATGAGCAGTGTGTAACATCAAAGGCTGCTCTTGCTTTCTCTTTCCTAGTGAATAAAGAGGAGGGAAGGATTACGCTGAGAGAAGAAAAACAATACAAGGCAAAAACCCCTCAAACTCTAACCAAAACCCAAAAAAATGATGCAAGCATGTGTTCTCTGCATCACAAGAAGACAGCTGCCCTCAAGTAACTGAGCATTTACAAATACTTAATGTCAGGTTTGTCCTCTATTTCAGCTGGCAGGGATAAGAGGAGAGGGAGAGGTTTAGAGAGGGTAGGGGAAAGCAGGGCAGAGTGATTTCATTTCTTTATCCCGGCTGCTGATACTGAAGGTGGTAGAGAAAGAAAACTGCAATGGGTTTTACAGCTGGCCTAATACTCTGTTTCTCTTTTGAAACAAGCTGGCTGCAGGGTTGGATCCAAAGCTGGTCAGGAACCCAAACGAGTGTCATGTGCCAGTAGGAACACAACGGGGTTTGCACAGCAAGTGCAAGATGGTGATCAGAACTTCAGGAATTCCAGGGAGCTGTTTTCACTGTCGAATTTGCTAGCAGTGCCTGAGGATTTTTTCAGAGTGTATTTCCACGTTTTTTCAGTAATATCTTGATGAAAGAAAAGAAAACAAGGAGAAACCAGGAGGTCTTCTTTCCTTGCTCAAATTTAAAAAGTGTAAATCCCAAATTTTTCTTCACCCCAACTTATCCTGGAGGGGAAGAGGAAAAAGCATGACCCAGTTGCGTGACAAGGTATCCAAAGAATGTACAGGCACTCATGCTGTGAGCTGCTGTCTTGTGGAGCTAAGCTGCAGGAGCAAGGTGAGGACAGAAAAGCATGCTTATTGATTAAGACTAAGGAAATTGTGACATCCTCAGTGCCAGAATTTGGCTGGCTTTGCTCACACTGTTCTCATAAACCAGGAAAACACAGGTGCAGGTGGGCTGACACAGGAGGCCAGCTGAAATGGGTGCAAAGTTGGGCTGGCATGGAAAGCACAGCATGAATGCTCCTGTCCCCTGAGCATCCTGGCAGGAAGCAGAGAGAGAACTGAATAAAAATGTGGCTGGACTCATTTGTTGCACAGCTCAAGCCCTCCACAGAAAGCCAGACATGTAAACATGTGGCTAACAATCCTAAAATTATTGTGCTGTGTTCAAATGGACTTTGAACAATTTGCTTTCATCCTGTCAGCATTTGCTTCTCTGAAAATAGAGGGGAAAAGCAAGGGGGGAAAGGGGAAGAAAATAAGGATGAAAGTAAAGGATTAATAAAAGCCAAACACAGCAGAGTGTGTCAGGCATCTTGAGAGGTCTCCAAACATCTGTCAGACAGTGCACATCAGACACAGTGTATGAGTCACTGGTATTGAAAACCATGGTAGCATCAGAAACGGCACAGATGAGGCAAAAATACTTCCCAAGGAACATGAGTAAGCTGTGAAAATCAGAAAAAGAAATAAAAATAAGGAGATGCCATGTTTCTACCTTTGTGTCTTTGGACAAGTCATTGTTTTTGGAGAGCTTGGCCACCTCAACTTCCTTGTTGACTGTCTGCTGTTGTTTAAATGCAGAGCAGAAGATACACTTCTCATCTCCCTCTTGGCATCAGCTGTGCTCCCATGAACCAAATGCTATGATGCATATAATCCTGGAAAGAGGAAAAGTCTGGGAATCACGAAGCAATAACTCAGAATACTCTTCAAGCAAGAAAAGGGCCCCCAGTGTGAGATAGCAATTTTCACAGAGACATCACAAGGGGCAATCTGAGTAAAGACAGAGATAATTTGTGAAAAGAGGAAGAACAGAAAGGGAACAAGACTTAGCCAAAGTCACGAAGCAGGACAGTAGTGGCACCAGAAATAAATCACAAATCTTTAGATTTAGTTCAAGGTGCATCCAGTAAAATAATATTTCCTGGAAGCGCTTCTTCACTGTGAATTGGAGCAGCTCCTCATGTGAACAGTCTGTCAAATTCTGGTCAGTGTCTGAACCTATAGAAAAAGCTAGGACTTAATATGCTGAAGTTATGCTGGAGGTACAGCCATTAACAATGAAATTTTGACTACAAATCCTGACATTTCTTGCTAACTTGTTTTATTTTCCACATTCTGTGCTTGTCTGTAACTGCACATCTGCTCAAATATGGGACACTTGGGTTACAGAGCAGATTATTCAAAACCACATCCAAAACACAGGAAAATTACTCTGCTTTTTTTGTGTCCCTCGGCTGTTCTTATTACTTCTTCAAAAAAAAATTTATTTCTCATGTTAGACATGGTGCCCCTTGGGTGAGTAAAGGCTGGCGATCTTTAATTAAATTAATCAAAGCCAGGGACAAAATCTGTGGGGAATATTGGGAAAGCCTCTAGGTTAATTAATCAGACACAGAAAAGTAGTTTAGGCTCAAAACATAGCAGTTGTGCTTTCTTAAAACACAAACTGATATAAATAGAAATATTTTCAGTTGCTGTTTTTAAAGGGCAGTGAAAAAATATATCATTCAGCTCCTCAGCTCATACAAGGTCATAAATGATTTAACCTAGTAAAAGAAAAAATAATTCTAATTTTAGTCCTAGCCTCTGTCCACCTTATTCCTGAAGTTCAATCCTTGCTTTCCATTCTTTTTTTTTTTTTCCCCTGGTTTTTGGTTTGTTTTTTTTTTTTTTTTTCTGTCTTGTAAGTACAAATTTACTACCCGAAAAAGAAAGTAACTAATTACTCCTGGAGGAAACCAGGCAAAATGATAAAAATTGCATCTTCTTTTGTCCCTGTGCAATTACAGAAATTGCACATTTCTGTCATTGTAAATAATCCACTCATGTGCCCCAGGACCCAGAATCAGTCATGGGCAAGTGATTAAGGGCAGAACTTCGGCAGAGGCACTGGTGGTGTCTCTTGACCACATAAAACAAATATTTCCAGTGAAATCCTCCTGCCTGTGTACAAAAAGCATCAGATGGGAGGCCAGACTTTCACAGGACCAGTGAAGAGAACTGACAGATTTGCTAGTAGCTCCTGTTTGGGTGTTTGGGTTTTTTTCTCTCAACATTGTCTCTCAACAGCCTTTCTCATTGCTGTCAATCAATCTTTCACCCCATAACCACCAACAAGGTCTAGCAGGCCATGTTTTCCAGCTTAATATCTTAGAGAAATGCCCACAAATAACTTTTATTTTTGATGTGACCATGAGCAGGTCTTGGAGGCTGCAGAAGAATGGGGTAGGTCTGGCAAGGCAGTTTAGCATCATGGTGCAGAAGGTTGGTCCCCATATTTTCACAGAATTCCTATTTTCTTTACATTAAATTTCTACTGTAATCTTTTCAGTTCTTTCTCCTCTGTATGATGTTTTTCACTTTGCATATGCCTCTTTCTTGCCCTTGATTGCTTTTTGCCCACTCATATTCATTCAAATTAGCCTTTTTTACTTCCAGCATATTTATTGCTAGTAGGCATGAATAACCCCTGGGTATAAATTAATTTATATTTGAATACTTTCAATTTCCACTCTAATTCATATGTTTCAGTTAAGCCCCTGATGTCAAAAAGCCTCTCTAGGGAAGAGTGGGTGGCTCAAGGGATAGGCAATAAACTCCCTTGTCTTTTCCCTGTAGACCACTGGTTCAACTGGGTCTATAGAGAGTTGGTAGTAGCTGACAATCCTTATTCTTCACTGGTTTTATAGACTTGAGTTGCACAGGCTCCAGTGTTTTCATATCCTCATGAAAACTGGACAAAGAAAGAATATTTTTTTTTCTCTAAAATATATTTAGTCAAATAGAAGTTTGAACAAGAGTTTGTTCAGATTATACTTACAAACTTCCTCCTGAGTTGTTCTGAGGTATGTTGTGTTTGGCTTATTATTTATAATTATATATTTATATTTATATTTATTATATGCATATAAAATTTCAGTTCATTAATGTTTATTTAAGAACAAGGAGGAAATTTTGTTTATGAATCAGAGCATGTTGGTGAGAGGCAAACAAGCACCACTGCAGAGGAACTAGATTATCTGCTGTTCTTATTTTCAGTTTGTCACTAAAAGAGGTAGAAGTCTCAGCTGAGGTCAGGATCCCCTTGTTCAAGATGTAGTACATGTGTGTGGTAAGAGTGAAGGTAGGTTCCAAAAGAGCTTGCTGTCTGCAAAATAAGCAGGAACAAAATGCCTCCCAACAGCATTTCCCATCGCATGTGATGGATTCGGAGGAATGTGACAGGAAAGAATCAGATGCAAAGCATCCTAAAGAGCTGTCTGCCTCATTCTGTCAGGTGGGGAAGGAACAGGACTCTTTTTACAGCTCAAAGCTATGTATCTAGGCAAATAATGTTTTAAAATCCCTACACCTATTTATTTCCTGCTTTTTCAGCCCCGTTTTCCCACAGATACATCCCTCTGTGATTTGTTCAGTTTTCCCTGCTATTTATAACACTGGGTTCAACCAATTAGACAACAAGCAAGGCAAGGAAAAAAAAAAAAAAAAAAACAGAAGAAGAGGTGGCAGAGGTGACCAATCATATGGCATAAACAGTGAATCAGGATTAGTGGACATTCATAGCCAGCAGCTTGCAAGAAATCCATAGGCTCAGAATTGTTCACACAAACTGCTCAATGAGCAAGTGCAAAGACACTAATCCATAAAGGTCACATTCCACCCTTGCAGATTCCTCAAACGGAAAAGGGGAAGGAGGGGGGCTAAATTAGTTGCATAAATTATTTGCAATGAATATTCTGAGAAGCTGTGGTTGTGTTTGTTTGTCACTTCTTACACTAATGTCAATTAGTCAAGGCCAGATGTTAGCACACATTGACAACAAAACTCCCTCCAGGTCCTGAGGCAGAAAGTAATGAGTGAAGGTGGCAGATCTATGCTAAAAGGGTCTTTAATAGACTAAGGTCCGGGTTTTCACATGGATTTAGGTATCTAAATCCCTTTGGAGACCTCAGCTGTGGGATTCTGTGCCCAATTCAGTGAATGCATCAAGGAATTCTGGCAGTCACTTGTTTTTGTCTCATTTTGCTTCTGGCAGTGTGACTGCTCAGAAGACAAAGAAGGGGTCGGAAAGACCCTAAAAATCTGAAATAAAATGAAAAGAAATTGCTGGTCTGCACTGGTGCCAGGAACAGAAGTGTTTTAGGGCCATCAGCAATACCTAAAACTGCCTGTAGTTTTGAAAATAGCTTTTTTTTTATGATTAGATGTAAGAAATAATCTTTAAAATTAGGCCTGATTTTCTTTAGTTTCTGTGAAAAGAAAAATGGAAGTAACTTTTTATATTGAGTTTGGGCTTTCCTTTTTTTTTTTTTTTTATATGTCTTGTTTTTACTTTAGAGGTTCTCATAAATAAATTGGATTACTGGGCTGAACCATATCATAAATAGAAGCTCTGGGTTCTTGGTTTCAGCTTACAGTAAATGTTATGGGGAACATATTACAATCAGGCATCAGGGAAGATATAGTCCAGTAAGGAATCATTCTTTATTTGGAGGATTGAGGGCATTTGGCACTGCAATTCCCATTCCCATAAGGCACCACAGTACTGTAACCAGATGCAGTTTACTATTGAACTGACTCCAAATGAAACATTCTCATTTAATTTAACACACCAAAATTAAATATTTTGATCTGGGAATCTGGAAGCATTTTGTTTTGACTGAAAATGTCAAAACAAAACATTCCAACATATCTGAGCAGTTTTTTTTTTCTTTTTTATTTTTCAAGAAATACTTTTTTAAGTAGAGGAAAAAGATATTTTTACTTTTTTTGGTATTTTTGTTTTCTGTTTTGGGGGTTTGGTTTGTTTGAGCTCAAGATAAAAATATGGAAGCATTGGTGTAGAAGTATCTAAAGAGGTTGTCTAACATCTTGTCTTGACTGAAAAAGATCAGGTATGCCAATGTCATTCCCACCCAAAGAGTATCCAGTATATTCTCCAAATCTTCCACAGACAAAGATTTCCAAACCATCCACCACAATCCTGGTGTATCATCAGCCTCACAATTAACCTCTCCCTCTGATTAAATCTTCCCATTGTAGTTTCCCTTCTACTGCCTGTCATGCTGCTTCTTCACTTTACAAGCGCCTTCAGTTTATCTAAAGAAGACTGTCAGTGTGCATTTCTTTTTGTAAATTAAGACACACAAACTGAAATACGGTGGCTTCCTCTGGGCTTGGTGCCAAAATCACATGATAACCATTGGGGTTTGATCCAGTTTGGTAAAATACAGATCCTGTCACCCTTCAGGGTGCTGCAGAGTAGAACAGAACCCACATGGGACAGGGAGCACAGCACAGAGTCTTTGAGAGTTCTCTTTGTGGAACATCAGACAGAAGCAAAGCCATCTACACTAAGGCTATATGAATATTGTGGGTGCCACATCATAAGGAAGATATTAAGCCACTGGAGAGTGTCCAGAGGCCACAGGGATGGTGAGGGGTCTGGAACCCCTGTGAGGTGTGACAGAGGGCACTTGGTCTGTTTAGCTGGAGGAGACTGAGGGGAGGTCTCAGTGCAGTTACAACTCCCTGAAGAGGGGAAGAGGAGGGGCAGGCACTGATCTCCTGACTCTGTTATCAGTGACAGGACCCAAGGGAATGCCCTGAAGCTGTGCAGGGGAGGTTTAGGTTGGATGTCAGGAAAAGGTGACTTTGAAAAAATGTTACCAGAGGGTAGTCAGAGACTGAATAGGCTCCCTTGGGAAGAGGACAAGGCACCAAGCCTGAAAAAGCTCAAGAAGCATTTGGACACAGCTCTCAGGCTGTGTCCCCAACGATTGGATTGTTGGGGTGTCCTCTTCAGGACAAAGGGCTGGACTCAATGATCTTTGTGGCTCCATTCCAAAACAGAATATTCTATGATTTTATGGCTCTGTGAAAGGCAACAGACATTTGTCTTTAAGCAACTGAGCTGTCATTTGCAACCCAGTAACAAAATATCCACTAAAGTCTCAAACACCCAATGGGCAGATGAGCATATTGGGTGTTTATATACTTAGCTTGCATGAAAACATCTGTGTGTATATACCTAGATAAAGGTGTTGTCATCTGCAAATTGAATCTGACCTTCAATGTCAACTTCCTTCACCACTATTCTGTTTTCTTCTATTTATGTTAAAAAAATCACTGATATTTACAGTAGCTGTCAGATTTTTTTTCTGGACTTTAGTTATGCTCTCTGATTTTGTTTGTCTCTATAGGTAGCCCTATTAGCCATATTTTTTTTTTTTAATTTATTTTTATTTTAGGAACAGCTCTTCTGAATCCCATTCTTGGTTATAATAACCTTCTCCACTAAATTTCAGAGCTGTTGGAGTCTGTCTTAAGCTCCTTTTTTCCTTTTTACCTCTTGTTGTCCTTTCTTTTCTCTCGACTCATCCATTTCATGGTTACTTTATCCTAAGTTCATTTCATATTTTACATTCCTAGGTACCAAGTTGTTGGTTAGAGCATTCCAAGAACTACCTTCTTGAGTTTTCTGCCATTTCTCTAAAAACATATTTAATTTCATCAAAAACATTTAAGTCATGTTAGACCACAAGGTATTTCTAGCATGTGTTTCCAATACAATATGATGCCACTATAATACAATCTTTTAATACAATAAAATTATGACTTTCTTAAATTTATTGGTAAACATGTTTCAACATGTAAATGAAAGGTGATTAAAACAGTGTTGAGTTAAATGTCTGATGAACATTTCAACAGAAGTATGTGCCATGGCTTGCTACTGGATTAGATGAGAGAGATACAACTTTGTATGGTAAATTCTGTCCGTTCATCAGAATTGGTTCTCTCTAACAAAGCAGACTACCTTGTTTCTGCAGTTAGAGTAGACCTAAGATATGATTTTCCTGTGAAGTTCCACTTGTACTGAAACCTTGAAAAAGTGCAGTCAGCTCTCTCTGTTGTTAATATTCTTCTGAGCTAGAATTTTTGGGGATTTGAATTAATTTTCTTATTTTGACACTGCAATTCATATTCATTCTTTTAAATGTATAGATCAGTTCAGCCATTATTTCCTCTCTTCATTTCTAAGATCAAAGGCAAATCCTTAAAAAAAAGCCCAAAGGATTAATAACTGCACCATTGACTCCTGACTAAAATCATCTATATATCATTGACTTTTTCAGGGTCCAGAAACCTGCCATCATATACAAGAGGATCTTCCTCCCTCCAAGACTTTCTGGTCCTAACCCTCAAAATAAGGACACTGACAAGTATTTTTAACACATTTCCACTGATATTGCATAAATCCAGAAGCATTTATATGCTAATAAAATCAAAATAGATGTGATTAGTGAGTGGAGAGTGTCAAGATGGCTGTCCTTTTGCCATCAACCCACGATAACAGCACTGACGCTACATTAAGGCACTGCATATTGCATAAACCAAGAAAGGTTATAGGACATGACAGACTTAGATAATAGTAAACCCTGAGAAATCATACCCTGCCTATTACATATTTATTATGCATTACAAATTGTAAATATTTTAAAAATAAAAATACCCAAAGATACAGTGTGGGTAAATTCTTAATGCTTAATGAAATTATTCATGATATACAAAAAGCAACCTAACTCAACAAATAAGATGAAGGTTAATGCATGCGGATGAATATAAAAGAGAACCCAGCCCTGACGACTAATATGCTGTGTCCTTCCCCTGGCTGATCCCAGAGTGAAATTAATGCAACCTCATTTTCATCATTAAGAGCTATCCCTAGAGCTGAGGTGCACAAGACCAGATAGGAAGCACAAAGCAAAATCCAGACACTTTCTTTCCTTCCATTTCTCAGAAGCTTTCACAGCTTAGTGGTTATATATATATATATATATATATATATATACCTTGTATGTATATATATACATATAATAAATCTACCTTGTATTTCTCTTTCCTATCTACATCTTAAATTCATACTTTTTCAGTAGTTTGCTTTATCCGCTTTCTAACTCAAAAGGTCAGTCACAGGTTGGAAAGCCCTGTGATATGTAATGTTAGCTGAAAATAATAGGAAGTTCAAAAAGAGGTAAAAAGAAGGAACCGGCATAATAGGCCCATAGAGGATTCCTTTCTCTTTCAAGGATTTCTGATGTTCTTACTAATAATGATCACAGATCACAGTGCATCATGTCTACAATTTCACTTCCCTTTCATTTGTTGCTGCAAGTCTGCTGGCTGTAGACTGAAAATGATTCTTGAGCCATTTGTGGGTATTATAGGTTCTCTAGCACTTGTGTCAGTCCATAGACATCAGCCTGTGCCCCAAACAGATAGTAAATGTCTTATTTACCTTATGTCCTTTTCTGAATTATTTCAGCTGTTCACCTGGGCGTTTTACACATCCCCATTCCCTCAGCTAAGGGATGGGATAGCACTGCTAAGTGTGAAACAAGCTGCCCCTGATACTCAGGAAAAAATACTGAATATGTAGCCCAGAAAATGGGAAGGGAATATTGCAACACCCTTCTTAGCCTCACAAAATTGAAGAAAAAGCACTGGTCTGGGAAAGACAGCTCTCCACCCTTAATCTCTCCCACTTAATGACTGCTTGCAGAAACATTCTTCCTCAGTATTGCCTCACAAAGGCTATTTAGTTCTGCCTCATCACACCTCTGTTTCCTAAATCCCAGTATTTGCAACTAGAATTCCTGGGCTAAAAAGAGAGAGGTTTGATCCATGCACTCCCCTGTCTCTTGAGACAGGCTGTTTGGAGTCAGGGACACTGCTCTCCCACAGCATTTGATGGCAAGTCTCTGTCACGCCTGGGGTTCAGTCACAGCTGCCGTGGGCTATCCAGGGCTGCACATCTGCACTTCTGCACTGTAAAGAATGTCTCATTCCACTTCTGGTGCTTTAACTGAGGTGCCTCCAGCAGACTTTCCACCTTGAGGCCCCTTCTCAAGACACTCAGCAGTGAAGGTGTCTTCAGAAGAGAGTTATTCGCCAGAAATGCCGCTTCTCTTCCTTCACCAAAGGATGCAAAGGCCACTGATCTTTAACTGAGAGACCTCAGTCTAATCCCCAAAGCTACATAAGGGGTAAAAAGATGAGTCAGAGCACTTTGAGCAACAGCTCCTGAAGGAATGATGCTGGGCACCTCTGCATTATACAACAGCTGTGGAAAAATGAAGCCATGGAGACTGGATTGTGATCTGGATTATTTTCACACATGTGACAGGGCTGTAGGGTGATGTGTGTGAACCTTCACAGTGTGTAATCTGTGGTTCCAGCCATCTATTCTTCAAGTTTAGCCTCACAACATAAGTGAAAGGATTCTCCTTGCTTTTGTTTCCTGAAATCTTGCTTAATGGCTTTCTAAAAAAGAAAAAGAAAAGAGAGATTTTCTAGTGTATCTGGAAAATTATAAAATCTGAGCTCTTGCATATCCATGAGGGATCAAATGCTGTAAGTGAGAATAACTCACGAGGGATGTTTGTCTCTGTGTAATAATTGTGAATACTTTAACTTGTGGCCTCTGCTCAGCCCACTACACAAACCCAAGTCATCTACTTGTGTCCTACACACAGGAAACCACAGAGTAAATCAGGATAGAACAGCAAAACCACAGCAAAATTAAGATGATCTTTTTATTGCTCTTTCTGTTTTCTTGTAACACCAACTGTCTACAAATTTCTGATGTAAAAAAAGTCCTCCCACCTTTCCTTGAAGGAGCTTTTCTGTTCTCCAGGCATAGTCACTGGGACAGAAGAGCACTGCTGTGCCTCTATGCCCTGAGGACAACACTGGGATATCTTTCAGCTCAGACCTGTCATAAAAGCTCCCACAGAATCCTCTTGATGCCTGCCTGCCCTTTGGACCTATGGGTACCTCCTTGGTAACTTGCACATAAAGGAGAAGTTGTACAAAGGATTCAGGAGCTGAAAATGCCTCTGCATCGATCGGGGGTGGGGGGAAAGAGGGCCCTATTTATTATATCTCTTCTCTCCTCTCAAATCATAAACTTTGTCTTATTTAATTAAGTTGTAAAGGTTTTCCTTGTAAATAATCACTTTATCATAATTTCCTGAAACTATCTAATGGGAGTTGGATGTAAATCAGAGCATTTATCATACTTCCTACTGTCGGTGTCCTCGCATCCTGAACCTCTGGATCTTTCTGAGTAATTGATACATCCTTGCCTTCCCTAACTCCTTTCTTCTTTCCCTCTATTTTTTTGCTTTTCCCCTCCCTCCTTAACCACCTTGGATTGGGGAAAGCAGTGCTGACATTCTGAAGAACAGTCTCAGCAGTGGAATGTCATTAAAATTAAAAAATACTGTTGGAAGTAACGAACAGAAAAAAAAAAAAAACCCAAAAAAACCCCGGGTAATTTAGGAACTAAAAACAGTGACATAAGGTGCGGAATAATGGAATATGGAAAAGAAATTATGATGATGCCTAGTTGACAGATTGTTGTCATTCAGCTCTCGGGGGCTTTGTCACAACCTTCCAGTAGGGATGCAGTCTTGAACATCTGGCCAGCAACTGGTGCAGAACCTCCAGGCCGTGAGACTGTGGGGAAGGAGCAGGAGGCCCAGAGAAGGAGGCACAGACCCCTGTTCTGCCTCCAGCCTCCACCATCACTTACTTTTGTGATTCCTTTGGAGGAGCATGGGTGTTGAGACAGGCATATTCCTCTCAGGGGAAAAAAATATATATAAATTATGTTAAATTAGCATTAAAAAAAAAAAAAAGAAATGCTGCCAAAGTTTTAACATTCAGAGGTGGTTTTGGCTTCTTTTCACCATGGCATTTCAAGATTCCCTGTGACCCTCAAAGGGAGAAATGAGGGCTTGGGTGGACATGTTTGCAGGAGAGTCACATCTCTCTGTTTTGTTGTTTCATCCCTCAAGTCGTCATGCAATTTAAAATACAGCTCTTTCCTGGAAATATGCAGCCCTTCACAGGGATAGCGAGGCTCACCTGGAGCCTTGATTTGAACACAGTAGAAAAAAAACAAACCCTCTCAGGCCAAGTGCAAAAAAGAAATTGCAGTGAATCCGCAGAGCTAGCCCAGCTGAAAGAGGTGAGATGACCCCCTGAGCTGACATTTCAAAAGTGAGTAATTACTGATCTAGCCAAACCCTGAGATTCTGAGGTGCAAAGAGTCCAGTGGTTTTCTTTTGTTTGATTTTTCTCCCCATGTGACTTCAAAGTAAATTTTCTCTGATGCAAAATGAAGGTTTCTATAACTTCTAGGATTAAAAAAAAAAAAAAAATCAAAAGAAAAAATCTTCTTTTGCAATAGCAAACAGTTTGGAAGTTTGGAAACGTTATCATGAAAAAAAGAGGCATTATAGAGAGATAAATATGGTTATTCCTTTTGAATGTTTAAATCATTAGGTTATATAAAATTTAGAATATTTTCTTTTTTATCTCAAATGCCTCAGGATCAATTTTGTAGGAAACATTTTCAGAATTCTGTCTGGTTAGGAATTTCATACTGGATTCAAGATATCTTCCATATAAAAATGTTTCTGTGGGAATGTGTGGATATTTCATGTAAGTGTGTGCTCACTCAAGTATTTATTTTATTTTCTTCAATTAAAACATTTAGGTTTTTGGTAATAGAAAGTGTAAATACGTCCAGTAGACCACACTTCTTTAAATTTTACTTGAGAATAACTCTTATAGCCACCAAATTTACACCCTTATGAAATGGGAATGATGATTTAACTATGCTATTATAGTTAAGGAGCAAAAGAGTACATGTCTAAAACACTGGATTTTTCTGAAGAACTATAAGGGCAGTTTTCAGAACTCCTCTTTGACTTTCTACTCTGGCCAGTGCTTCAGTTCTTATTTCCTGGGTGAGGAGATTTCTCTGTCTTCATGAAGTGGGACCTGTAAAATTGCAACAGTTGTTTTCAATCAAAAAATATTAAGATGGGTGATGGAATTGCTGGGTCAATTTTATAGGTTTTGTTCAAGAGAATGAGCTTGAGATTAGACTACAGTTGTTCCTTCCAGCCTTACAAATCCACAGATATCTCTATTGAATTAATAATGCTGATGGACTGATGTCTGCTGATCTTACCTCTGCTGCTACTGCTGCTTTGTGTTCTTAACTGAATAATGTGAGGAGAGCCAGGCTCGATAGCTTAACATTATGACAGTAATCACTAAACTATATAAATGTCTGTCATGGGTTTTAAAATTGTTGCATCAGGTAATTATTGGTTGCCTTGATCTTAACAGCTATGGGGAAATGTTTAATTGCATTACATTACATTTTATTTATTTAAACAGTGCCTTTGTTTGATCCAAAGCACCAGAGAAGGATGAGAGAATATCATAAATTAATACTATCTGGCAGGCCAGAAGTGTGGTCTTATCTGTTCTGTAGCACATCCATCTAAAGGGAACCAAAAACAGGAGTTAGAAATATGACACAATCCAATATTACAGGTAGAAAATGTTGTGAGACTTATTATTAAATCTATTAGATGATACATTGCTTTGGAAAGAACCATATGAAACGATTGATGGGTGGATTAATTTATCTACTCATCCACCAGCCTTTGACAGTTGACAGTATCTCTGTCCTAGATTCATAGAGGGAATGAGGTGATACTTTGCTGAGAGTGCATTTGCTGTTAGTTTGGTCTTTTTTTTTTTTTTTTTTTTTTTTTTTTTTTTTTTTTTGAAAGCAGGATTTCTAGTTACAAGTGAAGTACCTAAATCCCAGGTTCAGACAATTGAGTCCCTCTGGAAATCTGTGTCAAAGTATCTGGTCTGGTAATTTGCTGAACAACGAAAGTTTTTGTTTTTCCTTTTTTCCTGGGTTCCTTCGAAGATTAGGGTTTTGGTTAAGGAAAATGAGAAGTAATAATGCCAGCAGGGACCCAACAAGAAGTCAGAGGACTTGATCTTCCTGTATATCCACCATCCTTTTTTTATGAAACTAATCAAGAAACTTTAGTAGTACCTACTGCATTTTTTTTCCTCTTACCTTTTTTGTCTCCTGCTGGGCTTAGGATAATTGAATTTTCATACATAGCTCTTTAACAGTGTGGCATTCAGAGTGTGATCTGAAGACTTGTTTATGATTAATTTAGCCACAAATGAAACAAAAAAAAAGTCAGTTCAAAGTATTGTGGACATGAAGGTCTACTCTTAATATACATTTGTGTATATTCTGTGGTTCAAAAACTGAAATCAGCAATCAGAGGGACTTTATGGGTCTTTCTGATGACTATTATAGTCAGTGTGAGCTGATGTTGCCTCCGATATTCTCACCTTTCATCTCCAAAAATTATGTCTAAGTAGGACTGGTAGAAAATGAATAAAAGTATTTTCAACTGCTTAGAATTTCAATAACTACTAGGTATTTTTCTTATTGTAGGAAGATTTGCTTGACTAGGCTGATCACACAATGAAAAGACATTTCTTGCAAAATCCTTTTTGTCTTTTAATTTCACATTTGTAAATCCCATTTGGTTCCTCACTTGGGTACCTCAGTTGTCCTCTTTTTAATTAGAAGGAATAAGTTCAGGTGTTAAAGTATACTATGAAAATGCAGAAAAAGGGTAAGAAATAACAGGTACTACACACCAGTTCTCAGGCAATACTCAATTCTCAGATGGCCTTATGATCCATTTCAGAACGAGAAATCTTATTTTCACTTTCCCCTAATACAACTCACTCAATTCTGCATTGATTTATTATGCTTCTGTGCTATAAATCTTATTAGCTGTGTGTGCATGTTTCTTTTACAAATACAACAGTGCCAGAAGTTTGTCCTCATCATAGTCAGACACTGTGTGAGCTTAATGGAAAAAGATAGCATGAAAATGAAGCAGGCTGAAAAAAAAGATGTGGAACTCGAAAATATTAAGTTTTGCAAGAATAAAGATCTAAACTGAAATGTAGTTGCACCTATTTCAAAAGTGCTTCCATCTGTGTTCTTTTTCTTTTTTTCTTTTTTTTAAAGCCTTTGGAGACTTTGGTAAAAGGGTGTTATGGACTCATTTTTTATGTTCCAAATTAATTTAGATTTGATATAGATCAGATAAACCTTTACATTTTACCTGATATACAATGCATCTGAGATTGTATTGCTGTGATAGGACTGTGTGAAGACACAAAGAAATAGCAGAGACTGAGGGACTGACTAAACCACACAAAAACTAGACATGTAAACACCTTGCATGCATTTGTGAACTCTCTCTGGCTTTATTTCAGGCCAGATACAGCTGTAAATATTAAATAATGAAGCTGAATCTTTACCAAGACACTTCCAACAGTAAAACCATTGTGAATAAAATCTGTATTATTTCTCTTGCCTATTGCTGGGTTATTTGCACACTATATACTCAAAAGCAGCACCTAAAAACTAAGACCTGACTTTCCTTATTGCTTGTACAAAGTAAATTGTAACATCCTGGGTACTTAGAAGACATTAACCTGCCTGAGACCAATTCTAGCTGAGGACCAGATATCAAGACTTTTTCTCTCAGCCTGATGTCATTTTCCTTCACACTTCCAGAACAGACCTGAAGACTCTGTGAATCAGAGAACCTCACAGCTCTCTCTTACATTTATGCTTAGAGAGACATGGTCTCTTCCTCGATTATCTGGGGATGAATTTTGAGTCAGGTGACTCAAAGACTGGTTCAGGCACAGCTTTCTGAGGCTGTTCTAGGAAGATGCAGGGTTGTCCTACTTGAAAAGTTATTACATTCACCAAAACCCTGGCTGTGAAAAGAGTTTTTCTGGCCTGACTTGTTATGGCTGACCTCCCCAGGGAACACCTCCCAGGCCTCACCTACAAGGATTTGCTATTACCTTAGTGCAGCTGTCACCTTCTCCTTGAGATCCTTCTCTCCTTGTGTGGATCATTCCTGAAAAATTCTTGCCCTCCATTCTCCAAGGTACAAGAGGTCTGCTTTATAGTCCCTCACCATGTGACAGATCTGACTGAGAGGTTGTAGGGAATATTAATTTCATTTGCCCTAAATGAGTCTTCAGACTATGCTGGTTATGTTTTCAATCCTGTCTCAGAAACTTTCTTTCACCTTGAAACAACCATGCAGTTTCCTGCTTCCCACTGCTGAGAGATGTTTGATAACCCCTCTCAAACTCAAAAGGGTTTTGTCCACACAAACATTAGAAATTGTACAATGCTAGGTCAATGGAACCATAGAAACAATAAAATCAAATTTAGCTTAGAAGTGCTTGAAAGGAAAACATCTTGAATTGTAAGGTCTTGCAATAATAACTCTTCTTTCTTCTTCTGATGAGTTCAGTATTGGCCTCTGTCACAAGCAATTGGTGCAGCACAAGAGTGGATGGGCCATTGGTCAGTATTGTTAGGCCAGTTCTTAATTGTTTAATGTTCTGGTACGGATTTTTGCAACAACATTGATGCTTAATCTAATTTTTGGAAGGAGAAGATGTCAGGCTGCCTTTTCCATCAGCTCACACAGTCTATTTAGTTTTCCTAGGTTGTTTGGAAGCTTGATGGGGTTTAATTGAAAATGTCAGAAGGGAACATTTTAATTTGACTGCACTTGATATTGTGGCTAATGCATCTGGCAATTCATTGTAATTCAAAACACATTGCACACTCCACCACTGGCATTGTTACTATTTTAAAAGGTGAGAACTTTTATTGTTAATCTACATGGGATATTTAGAGTAGTTTATACTCTGTGCTGATTTTTTTAATATTTATATTCTACTTTCTTCAAGGGCAACATCCAAAGTGTATTTTCTCTCCTAATAAAGTCCCCACCTTGATCTTCAGGTTCCAAAAGTTCACAAAATATCTTAGATCTCTGGACAGGTTTGATTTTTATTTTTGGTCCAAAAGAAGGGAGAAAAACAAACCAACCAAACAAAAAACCTCAAACCCACAAACACAAACAAACACATTAAAAAAACCCCAACCAAACAAAACCTTATATGTTAGGAACAACAAATATAACTCTCTATTAGAAAGTTCACATAGGATATGATAAAGTAAGGGTTAAGTCCCTGTTTTCAGTTCTTATTTAAACAGTTGTATAAAGATGTGCCACAAAAGACTGAAAGGACAGCAACACAGACTCCATGAGTCCTTTATGTTTGGAGAGCTGTCCGGAAAGAAAGGTTCATGCTCCGAGTATGGTTTTCAAAAGTGTTTCCCATCTTCACATGTTGGGTATAACAGAGCACAACGAACCTGCCTGAAATATTACAATTGTCCATCTTATAGGATTTGATACAGGAAACATAACCTAAAAATACATATTTGATCAAGCTTGGGGAAAGATTTTGCTCCAGTAAAAAGTCCTTCTGTGTTTTTAATTTTAACTTTGTGCTCCCAGACTAAGGACCTAGAACTGTCCCAGCTCTATTCCTTGTAGTGACAATCAGCTGATTTCCATCCCCTCCTATGCGAAAGCAATAACATTATTTTTACATAGATCTAGCAAATTTACAACACAGAATCAAGTCAGGGTCATCTTGTTTTCCTGGGAAGCATTCTGCTCTTGATAATTTTGCCTATCTTTATGGTATTTCAGGACAATGCTTTTTTTCCCCCAGAATCCTAAAGAGGATTACATGTGAATTGCCACAATCAGTAGCTTGCAATTTCCAGATAAAGATGATATTGTGCCTACCTATTTTTGGGCAGCCTGAAACATGCAAGTCTTTTTGCTAGAGAAAATATGTAATGGTAAGGAGATTGGGCAAAAAAGAAGTTCACTTGAAGTTGAGGTAAATCATAGCATCAGCTCTTGATTCAGCCCAGAGTGTTTTAATAGCTGAAGTGTACATTGATATGAAGTCACTCATTTAGCAACATTTGCAACACATTGGAATTAGCTAGCAAGTCTTAATTTAAAAAAAAAAGGAAAAAATAAAAGGAGAAAAAAGGATCACCCAGAGTGATTGATCTTTTGAAATGTTTGACCTATTTTCTTATCTCATAGCTGTGTTTAGCTTAGTGTTGAAATATGAAGTCTGCACCTTCAAGTAATGACTACTCTGTAATTTAGTTTCCCTGAACAACTCAGTATGTGCTTGAAACATTAAAAATTTGACTGAAAGGGAGAGACTCCAAAGAGTCTTGTTCAGTGGCTGGAATGATGGTCCAGTTTCCTTTGTCCACAATGGAGAATAAGACCTGTTTCTTCAGTGTTTCAGCCACTGAATCATGGAATTCTGGAATGGTTTGGGTTGGAAAGGACCTTAAAATTCATCTAGTTCCCACCCACCTGCCATAGGACTCCTTCCATTAGACACTGTTATTCATGTATTTCCTCATTCTTGATATTAATGCACTGTTGAGGGACACTCACTGCATCATTTCTAGCATCTTCTGATCAGTGTTAAATTGTTAATAAACCTTGAACTCAATACAAGCTTCACAAAACATGACTGGTAAACACAGTTGACAAAGAATGGGAATTTCCTCTCAGTCCCTACCAAAACACACACATCTTTTATGGGTACAATCAAAAAAAGTTTTTTTCTCCTCACAATCCAAGTCCAAATATTTCATAAATTCCAATGAAGTTATACCAGCAAAGAAGAAGGGTCACATATCATTTATTATAAGATATTAATCTTGATGTCTTTATCACTGTACAAGATTTGAGTCTATAGCCACAGTGTTCCCTTAAATCTTGTAGGAGTGAGAGCTGAGATATAGGAAGTTAAGGGCATTTTAGATAACATTTTTAAAGAAAAAAAATAAGAATTGTTCTAGTTTATTATGAGTTGGGATATTTCAAAATAAGTGCTTATTTTTCCATATTTTCAGGAAATCTAAAAGGAGATACAGATTCAAATAAAATAATCTGTTCAATCCAGTATAGAATATGTGTCTATTTCATTCTTAATATTACTAACAGAAGTGATAGCAAGCAAGTTTTAATGAAATAACTAGTGCTTATTAAAAGCATTTTTATAACTAATGTTTAAAAACTTTTTTTTCTTATCTTTTTAAAAATCATGGCACTTTCAAAATCTACACAAACACATAAAATATTTTGGTTTGCTTAACTCAAACAGCAAAGCCAAAGAAAAGAATAAACCTTGTAACCAGATAAAATCCATACAATTTTTCCTCTAAATTAAATACTTTTCTTTATTAAATTTTGCAATACAAACTAATTTTCATTGATGGATATGTGTTATTATGTGAAAATATCAAGTTAATTTGTATTAAGTCTTTCTACTGTGACACAAAATTTCTAGCAGTATGTACTCTAACATTTCTAGAAATAACATATAGATAGTACAATGATCACAAAAATATTAGGAAGACAAAAAAATAAATGCAATCTTGAAAATAACATTGCTGCTCTGTTTTTTTTCTTTTCTCTCTCTCTTTTTTTTTTTTTTGGCAGACAAGTTAATTAATATACTTTTAAAAGAATTTTTGTGAAAAAGAAATAGGTCCTCTTTAGGATAACTGTGTTACAAAAAGTCTGAATACTGAGTTTTTCTTTTTTTCATTAACATCTGTGAGGGAGAAGTTAGAATACTCCCCTACTCCTCTATGCTCCCCACCAAACACACACCTGAATTGGTGAGTCCAAGACAACAACAGCACCTAAAATATCTGAAATGATTCATTACAGTTTTGTTTGAGACCACCATTTGTTTCTCAGGTTGTTCTGTCTGATGGCAATAACAAGTTGGGTTGGTCACCATGACTTTTTTCTTCTAAATTAGCATGATTCATGCAAGAACTCTGCAGCAACTAAATTACAGCTTGCCCTAGTCAGTAGCTCGGCTTGCCCTAGCATAGCTCAGGTTACCATAGATTACTGCTGATCTGACCCAAACCCCATGTTTCATTTGGAGCAGGGCTCTCCACTTCCTTGAGCATCACTAGAGATTATGCTGCATCAGTTTGCCTAGGAGATGTGTAGCAGATCAGTGGGCTTTATAATGATACATTGAGGTGTAAAAATAATGTAGGAGAGAGAAGGAAACATTCTGTTTTTTTGGGGACTGCCACCTTAATAATGCTCCTTTATATTTTAACAAATGAGGGGGAAAAAAAAAAATTTAACTTGATGAGAAAAAAAGCCTTTTTGATGGTCAGTTCACAAACACTGAAGATTTCTGTACTCCTCAGGAATTGGCACTTCCATTCACACTGTAAATGATCTGAAGACCAATTTTTCTCCTTGATGTCATGACAATGATCATCACACCAGCTTTCACATTCACTTCCAGGATGTTTAGTGCCAGATGAGAAATGTGAGTACTCCTCAGAAAGGAGGAGTTGCAACAGGCAAGTTCAAAAACAGCCTCAAGAGCAGAAACCTGGTTCCATACGCACAGGAGAATAATTTCATTAATGGGATATTACAAAGTATTTCTCATGATATGGTCATTCCATGGTTAGACTTCATTTACTGCTGTGAAACACTTCAAGGTCCTTCAAATAATTGTGTCTGCCACCCTCTCTCAATCCTGGTAAGGTGGGCATTTGTGCATGTGTGCTGGGGAGTGAGGGAGATGCCCACAGAGAACATAATCAGAGGAAGCCAGGGACTTACCAAAGTTGGAAGTGATTAGACAAACCCTGGGTTTAACATTTTTATCCTTTCCTGTATATCTTTCAGATTTGTTCTAGTATCAGACAGAGCAGCAATGCATTTATCTCAATCCCCAGTGCTATATGCCATTGCCAACATTATCTCTACATCCTTTGATAATTCGTCATCTACTGTCCCTGGGAAATCTGATCCCTGATTTTAGACAAACCTTTGTTCCCTTCACTTGTAAATACAAACCTCAGCCTAAGAAAAATTCTCCTGCTTTGCAGTCCATGTGTCTCTAATTCATGGCTAGCATTATGAAGATTATAATGATTTTTCTTTTATCTCTGCTCAGCTAATACACTAGTGATTGGGAAGAAAACAGAATATTTTAGTTGAGATCCTCTATGTTGTTTGACACTCTGTGGTTGCTTCTATTTTTCATTCAGCTTCAGATTCTTGGGGAGAACTAAACCCAGCACAGCCTTTGATCTTTTTGACTGGTTTCCTCAGTGGATGAAGCAGCCTTATAAAAAGGGCACAAGCCCTTTTTAAATGATAACATGCTGTACATTTTCTATCTCATTCAGCACCAGGGTGTTTGCAAAAAGCTCACCATCAGTATTCCAGCCTGTTTTTATGTGGGTCTCTATTATCTACAAAAAACACTTCCTGATCTGCTTTCTCAAAAGGTCCATATTAATTTGCTATGATCATTTCATTTTCTACGCTTTCCTTCACCTCACATTAGTTTCTGCTGAGGCAAGCAAACTGTATGTGCTATTTCTGTCTGCAAGCAAAAGAGGTCTTTTTTGTCGCTTACTGTGGCACGTTCTCCTCTCTTTTTTTCCCCCCTCTTTCTTTTCATTGTGCTTTTAAATTTCATGCCTTAGTATTTTAATATTCTTATCAGATTCTTTAATTTAACAAAGTCCTGGTTGTGCTATGCAGACTGCCTGGTGTAAAGTCCTACCACTTGTTCTGAGTAGTGTAATTCTGCTTTCCTCATTATGTAATTTTGGGTTAGGCAATACAGTCTCATGCTCTTCCCTTGAATTTGTGAGGAAAATATTTATTAGAAGAGGTATTTCTGCTGTCCCAGGTCCATTCTTCATCTTAAGACACCATGTGTCTTCACATCCTATTTCTCTTCATAACATTTATGTACCACCCTCTTGAGAAATGTATTTGAAATGTTCAGTAGCTCCAAAAACCAAAAAATTAACCAGGCAATTGTTCTATTTTCATTTCATGGAAAATCTGTAGATGCATATTATGATGATGTAACATTTTTATCCTGGCATTTCATTGGATGAGCAACATATTCAGATATTACTTTTTTTCTCCATATTAAATTTCACATATTGTTTATCAGGACTATATTTATGTCAATTATTTTTATTCAGAATAATCAGCAATATAACCCAAACCCATGCTTATACTACAAAAACTGGCTATAGCCACAGCATTTATGAAGACTGTGTACCAGTCGATTTCACTAATCACTTGAAAAAGAAAACTGAAATCTCCTTAAGTTCTTGGTTATCCTCTCCATAAGTGTGTGGCAACCAGTTTTCTCCATTCTATCAAAAAACTCTTGGTGTAGCCTCAAAAGCATAAAGACCTTAAAAAAAACCCAAAAAACCATAAAATGAAAATATGGGAGGAAGAGTACTTTTTTCATCAAAATAAACAAAAATACTCAATTTTCATTATTAAATTATCTGTCATAGGCTAATCTTGTACTGACATTTGCTCAAATACTTTTTGAAATTGAAAATTTTATTTGCTTCAACCACCTCAAACAAAAGCAGTAACTCCACAGCCTTTTCTTTTGCCACTGCAAAACAACAACAACCACAACAACAAAAATCAATGAATCCAGCCCTTTTCTGTGAAAGGTTTCAGTTTCAATGAATCACCTTCTTCTGATGAAAAAGTGTTTTTGTTGAAAAAGCTGGACCCCACTCTGTTTACTGTAGTGGCTTAGTTCTGGATGAATGCTTCCAGCAATCAGGATGGCAGAGGAGAATATAATCTGCAGGGCTATTGACTACTTGTTGAAGGCCAAAGAGAAGTTAACAATAAAACCTGCTGCAATGTACATTTAAGCCAGTTTGAGCAGAGAGAGGCTTATCACAGGCCTCAAGTGGATGGAGGCTTCTATTTAGCTCACCTAGCAGGTCTGCTGCAGACCCCTTTTTGAAAGGGCTGCTTGCACCTAAACCTGGAAGATCCATCCAATTTCATGCAGGATGCTTAGTTTCACCATCCATGTAAGCCCATGAGAACTGGGGGTGCTGGAAGCAGTGCTCCAGATGTGCTTGTCCCCCTGAAGAGCCCAGATTACATCACATCGAATTCAGACAAAAGAATACTTAGTTTTAAGACCTGATATTAAGTTCAGAACCAAAGTCTAGCTGTGAAGCATGGGACTGTGAAAACTTGGTGTGTGCTTCATTTTTTTTTCTTCCATGAAAGCTGTCTGGCAATGTGAGATCTAATAAATAAATAAATAGATAAACAAATAGATAAATTTTTGAATGCCAACATGTTGAAAACAAACATAGCTGAGGAAGGTGAAAACAGCAGAAAACATTCAGGTGTTTGAACTGAACACTTAGTATAGGAGAACAATATTTTTGCTTTTAAAAAAAATGCAACATTAAATAATCCAGAGTAACATAAGAAACCCCAAAATGCTACAAGTAGAGTAATCAATTTATAACCAATCGCTGTGGCAACAGACACAGATGTAACAATTTTCTTTTGTTTCTCACTTAGCACCGTCATTTAGTCCCACTCACAAAAGCCCGTTTTAGAAGAATGGGCATAGTTCACCATGAAAAGAAAGAAGAAAGGCTAGAGAAGGGACAAAGTCAGATGTAGTTATTATTTATCATTACAGACCCCTAATCCACTAAGCATCTTTTCTACTAAGCTCATTTTAAGACTTTCTCCCTCTCCATTTTCCCCGCTGGAAACACCTCAAAGAAACAAGTACATGAGGAAAAAAAGGTAGGAAAGAAAAATAGAACAATTACATGAACCAGACAAAATTACTAGAATAGCCAAAAATAGACACGAGGATTTCAGAGTGTTCCATTTTCACTAGTGATGCAGTCAATTGTATACTAATCTGAGTCATCGTGGATGTCCTTTGAAAAAAAAAGTACAATAGATAGATACATAAAAGCCTTTTCTTGTTTTGTTTCATATTCCTGTCTGAGGAACATTCTGCAGGGGACATCTGCCTATGATTCATCATATTTTTAGCTGCCCATCTTTTACATCTGAGAGAAGCTACAATTAAAGTCTGCCTCCTATAGAGAGCATTAGCAGCAGCCAAGGTGGCAACGGGGCTTCCTGGTTTAGGAGGTGAACACAAAGTCACTTTCAGACATGTAAATAAAATAATTTAGAACAATAATGAAGAGAAATGGTATTGTTTGCAGAGGTCACAATGGCCTCAGAGGCCAGCACAGGCTACTCAAATTTAGTCTGAGTATTAACACTTTAAATTCTTGCACAGAGGTTACGGGTACAAGTATTCTCCTCTTTTTTCACATTTTCCCTGTGGCACGAGATGCCTTTTCTTTAACTCCTGACAGACCAATCATCACTGCCAATGGAGTATCAGAATCTCCCACCGTTTATGTTGTGAAGGACTTCATCAGCTGTAAGTAAATATTGTCTTCAAGTCAGAAACAGCTCACCAGGTGTATATTTAAAACTTTATTTGCAACCTTCTTGTCTAAGGAATGAGCCTTCTAGCAGCCACTTAGCACACAGAACATCTCCAGCTCCTACGGTGACATTTTTGAAGGAACACAGAGGCGACAGAGGTATCATAAGCAGTAGGTTCAACAATCAAACACCTGCTGACATCTCACCAACCCTCTGCTTACACTTTTTCATCTGGTCTTTGATATTAAATATATAAAAATGGATGGAGTGTCTGAGTCACTTCATTCATCCACAGATAACTATCAGGACTCATGGAGGATTTTGTGAAACAACTGCACTTTATGTTCTTTGGGACCGATACTTGAAGACATGGTACTCAACCTACACACTGGGTTACCAAAAGAGTAATTTAGCCTAGTATTTAAATTACATAATTATGGGTACTGCTATTGCCAACCTGATAAATAAGAGTGTTCTGACAGAAAATCTTGAAAACTGGATACCTGAAAGGAATTGCACCTCCATCCTTAAACGCCTCCTAGTTTGTGACACTATTAATTGTTTTTCCTTTTTAATTATTTTTGTAATTTTTTATTTATCACATGAATACATGATATATATACGTTGTCCTGAAACTGTAAAAGTTGTTCATTAATTGATGAACTATTGAGGAGCTGTTGTCTATTTACTTTTTTTTAGAACTATATGACACAAAGATATTAATGTGCTCACCTAACACTGGAATCTGGGACATTTAAAATTTTATGTAATATGATTTATTTTGTAATACTACTTTCTTTTTCTCAAAGTCTCAGAGTGAGTTTCTCAATCCCTTTTGGATCCGCTAAGTACTTCTATAATGTAAATAATAGTAAATAGATTTATTTTTTTTCTCCTGTCAAGACAATCTAATTTAGACTCTTCCATCACACTTATCACTGGGATACCTGACAAGTTGTCCAGTTGCTTTTGAAATTCTTGACAAAGAATCCTAATTTAACCGAGAAGAAAACTAGCCTGACTCCCATTAATTTAATTGAAAGGTGGGGATGCTCACAGCAAAATAGAATTAGGTATAATATGCCCAGAAGTAATATTCTTTATTTCAAATAGTAGGATTTTTTACACATGATAAAAGGTAGAGAATACTAGAAATGCATTCCCCTTCTATTTATCAGATTGAAGGTCCTTTGTAATCTTGGAGAAAGGGTGGATATGTTTTTTCTTGAGTAGAAGAAATTCAGGTTCGTATTTTAGTGTCTGTAGAGTTCCATTTTAATTACGGGAAAATAATTTGAGGGAGATTGGTAATAGGCAAAACTTTGAGACCTTTTGTTCTTTAGTGCAGTGAAGGAAACCTCATTAGACAGGATTTTCTTAGTTAGCAGGGCTTCGGGGTTAATGAGCTGTGAGTGATAATATATAGTAGTAATCCCTCATGACTATAACAAGTTGTATTTTATAAACTTCTTAATCTCAGTAGTGAAAGAAATGTGGGGTATGGGAAAGAGAAGAAACTAATTTTCAGAGCTCATGGAAATTCCAGTTATTTCACTCCCTGTGCAGAAGTTGTTTGGGAAAAAGCCCTACAGATACCACATGGGGAAAGAATAGGATTATTACCTTTATAGTTACATAAATGTCCCCAGAATGACAGGTCGAAGCATTTCCTGAACAACCTTTCTGAGCGGACAAAGCTAGCTACACGTGGCAAAGAGAAATGCAAGAAGACGCGTTTGACTACTCTTCAATGAAGAGGAAGAAGAAACCAATCATTTTGTAGGTGATTTTGAGATAAGGGTCAGAAATGGTAAAAAAAAAAAAAAAAGAAATCCATTATTAAAAAAAGAAGTAAAAGATAGAATAGATGTGCAATTGTTACTGCAGACTCTCCTGGAAGGAGCCTGATAAGTGGGGATGATGCCCAGCACTCCTTTAGCATATAGTGACAGCAAGGAACATCAAAATGACATTCAGAAAAGTTGTCATTCTGCTAAACCACCTCAAAACAGCTCATAAGTGCTACCTTCAGCCAGCAAGATAAAACTTAGGCTTTCCATACCTACCTGGAAGGCTCTTTGTTCTGTTGATGGTGTCAGTGAATTTCCCTGGACTGGGTTACCTTTCTTTTCTTCTAACCCTCTGCTGGAAATAACACAGACTTTTTCCAGTAGAAGAAATGTGAAAACCCAGTACTTTCAGAAGTTAAAAACACTGTCTCTTCTTACCAGTTTCTCTATTTTGTGAACCAATCCATCAGCTTCCTTCTGTCAAGGGATGAGGGCCCCAGTTCAGTTAAGGAAATTTGTATCACCAGTTCAGTTAAGGAAATTTGTATCCCATCCAGGAGCTAGTCATCAGCAAACATCTTGGGACACATTATGATAGTCTTTTCTGGGGCTTGAGCAGTGTTTCCTTGCCTCCTCCCTCTGGACTATCTTCTGATTAATGGACCATTGATGCCCTGCCTCATGGCTCATCATCCCATTGTGAGATGCTCCACCCAGAAGGAGGAGCCAAGCATTCCATCCTGGACATAATCTGAGATTCCAAACACCACAGACAAACCTTTCCACTGGATTCCCAGGAGGACAGGAAGCTACACAGCCACCACTGGACCTTCTGAGGAAGCACAGACCCTTCTACAGGATCACTGCTTCAACAGAACCACACCCACCACTCCAGGAGGGCTGCAGCCACCATTTTATCAGACTGCTACCGCCACCCTGACTAACAGGGTGTCAGGTTGGATCCTGACTCTGACAGTTTAAACCAGCATTTTTTGCCTTTATTTTTTTAAATTTCCCTATTAAATTGCTATTCTGACTTGGTCCCTCCAACTGGTTTGTTTTCAAACTAGTACACTGTATTATAAGCTTTATATTGTCAAAGAGAAAAGTTTAGATCAATTGGAAGTACAAATATTTTGATATTTGAAAGATTTTTTCTTTTTTTTACCCCAGAGTTTATTTAGCTTTTTATTTAAAGTAATACTATGCACAAATGTTTATATTTTTCTACAGTTGTTTATTAACAAGACCCTTCTGGAAGACTTTATGCAGTCAACAGTGGTATGTGTAACCCTTCAGAAATTTTTTCAGCTGAGAGTAATACTTAAGACCTTATGAGCAACCTCAGGTGCCACTATTTAACATTTATGAGAGATATTTGTGTAATAATTTTAGCTTTTTAGCGAAATGCTGCCAGCACTAATCCTTGCAATGCTCATATGAGTACAATAGCAAGCATTAATATTGAGCTGGTGCAAATCACTGTGATGGTATTGACTAGGACTGGTTGATTTTTTTTCCTTTCAAAACTGCTTTTCTTGACAAAATTAGGTTTTCTGTTACTTATATGTTAAAAGGATCTGCTTTCTGGGGAAAAATAGTTTTGAAGGAGACAATTTATGGAATATATTTAGTGGACTAAAAATGTATCTTTTACTTCTGATCATTCACTGTGATTTTTAGGGGAATCATTCATCAGGTGCTGCACCTTCCTTTAAGTGACAAGTTCTACAGCTGTATTTCACCATATTTCACCCTTCAGGATATGCTCTTGAAAAAGCAATACATATTTCAACAAAGGCATTTTGATTTCTTGTTTAAAAAAAAAAAAAAAAAGAAAACATCACATGATGTTTCTAATGAAACAGCAGGTCAAAGTCTTCTATTGGAAAGTTGTGATTGTCTGGTTGGCCACAGATTTGCCACAAGCCACTTATTTTGAAGAACTTCACCAAGGTAATAAATATGAGATTTTTCATGGAAGTGGTTTAAGTCTTTTGCTTGTATGGGACCAACGAGTCAGGTGAGTTTGTTTTATTTTGATATTTAATTTGAAAATATTTCACACCATCTGAAAGAAGATGGAAAGAAGACAACCATTTTTCTTGGTATAACGTGGAGGAAAGAATAGTATTTTTCCCAAATTAAAGTGCAAATAACAATGTAGCAACACTAAATAGAATATTTGTTATATAGAGATATAAATATGTATAAGTGTGTGTATATCTATAAATATATATATTGTAAAGTAATTTGCTTATTCTTTGAAATAAGAGCCTGGAAGGTGAAATAACTTTTTATGATTTGAATTGGTTTAAGATTTTAAGACTTTAATTTGTATATGACAAATCATTTTACAAGAGGAAGCAACAGCATATTAACAATAAATTAAGAAACTTCCCTAAATTCTCTAAGTGAAATAGATGAGGACAAGGCTCTTGTTGGCATTGGTAGACTCTGAATTAAGGCTGTGGCAAGAACAATTACTCTCATGGTGTCCTATTCAAGTAAACAATGTAAGCAAGAGGTTCTGCATGGATTGGAGCATATGTTTTAAGTTAAAGACATGCTGAAATGTTGTCCTGAACAGGGATGTTTCCCTAAAGTAAGGCTATGGGCTAGCTGCCCAGTTTGCAATATAATATGAAGAGAGAGAGTGAAGTCATACCGAGAAAGAGTGCAAGGAAAAACAGTCTGGGAAATGAAAAACATACAGGGCCAGAGAGGTACCATTGTTTGTAATAAAAGATTGAAACACCTTGGAACAAAACTCTTGAAATAAATTTGGAAATAAAGTGTAATATTACCACAGAGTCATATTGTCAGTAGCAAGAGTGTTGGAGAGGGGGGGGAAAAAAAGGAGAAAGAGAGAAAAAAACGAGTGGTAATATATTAAAGGGTAACCAATGCTCACTAGCAGCTGCAGTAAGACATTAAGTAATAGAGCACACTAATGTTAACAGCTCTCTTGGTAAGAGTGGTAAATGAAATAAACCTCAGCATTCGGTGTATCATTAATCTATAGTGAATAATGGCACTGGTAGTGTAAGGAGATTAAAAAGGGCATTGTAAACATTTGTGGCTGTATAATATACAAATTAAAAATGTGTGAACGCTTGCAGCTGCATAATCTACAAATTAAAAAGTGTAATAGCATAGCATTAATTACTGGCTGATCAATTCGCCCATAATTGCTGGCATGTAGATGAACAATTACAGGTCCGAAATGTTATTTGAAAAAGAGACATTGACCTTGGAACCATAAGAAATGATAATATGTTATAAGGTAATACAGGCTTGTGTCAAAATCCTCTATCAGTGTATGTTCTTGCAGGCTAGTTTGCTAGCAGCCCTAATCATACTTTTACCCCTGTGTTATTGTGACTGAAGTAGACCATTTTCTGCCTAACAGAAATACCTGACTGCTCAGTATTTTCTGTAGCCACTGTAAGTGTTACTGAGTGCATGGGACAGATTTGATGGCCTTCTGTGGTGGGACTATGACATGGGTGGACACTAAAAAAGCAACTGACATCACCTACCTGGACTTGTGCAAAGCATTTGCGACTGACCTGCACGACATCCTTGTCTGTAAACAAGAAAGAAGAGATTTGACAGCTGCACCACTGGGTGGATGAGTCGCTGCCTGGAAGGTCTCGCTCAAAGTGTTGTGGTCAGTGGTTCAATGTCCAAGTGGAGAACAGTGGCAAGTGGTGTCTCTCAGGGGTTGGTCTTGGGACCAGAGCAGTTCAACATCTTTGTCAGTGACATGCACAGTGGGAGAAGGTGAATTTTTGGGTATATAATGACAAGCCTCTGCTCTGTATAAGACAAGGGGGTGAACCATCACCACCAGAGGCTATGGGCCTGGCTTTGAGGCCAGTGAGAGGCAAATCTTGAAAGGTGGTGGTTTTTTGTCATGGCATTGTTTTACCTTACACAACTCAATTGTAAAACTCCTCTTCCCTCCCCCAGGAAAGGTCCTGAAGGTTTTTATCCCTTCGGATAGGGCATAACTGGCTCCACTGCACTGACATGCAATGCAGCTGTTATGTCTTAGAAGGTGTCAAAACCCATCAAAGACTCCCAAAGCATCCCCACACTCATTTCTGGGGCCTTCCACCAGAGGTACCTGGGCATTCCCACCAAGCCTGAGCATATTTTAGCTCACGAGGCTTTGTGTTCTGGGGGCTTTTTCCCCACACCCAACAGGTCAAGACCGCAGCCATCACTTCAAAATCCATCACTTCAACCAATGAATATCTAAATTGCAACAATCAGGTCTCATTGTGAGATCCATGGGTGGTGATATGTTTATAGTCTGTCTTTTTTTCTTTCTCTTTCTATCTTTCTTTCACTCTGTCTCTTTCTCTCTCTTTCTCTTTTTCTCTTTCTCTCTTTTTTGCTCTTTTTCTCTTCTCTATTCTTCTTTTTCTTTCCTTTTTTCTCTCTTTCACTCTCTTTCACTCTTTCACTTTCTCACTCTTTCTTTCTTTCTCTCTTCCTTTCTTCCATTCTTTTCCCTTACACAATTTCTTAAGAATTATGTTTACACTTTCATATCACTATGTTACTATAGGTAATAATAATTAAAATGCTTACATACCTGATTTCTGATGCAACCGAATTGTCCTAAAATAAACCCCACGTATATAAATTCACAAACACCAACCACTCAGTGTTGTTTCTCTCTAATCCACCCCAAGAGATCCATTAACAAGAACCTGGGTTGCCCTTGCCTTCAGGGGCAGGTCATAACGAGAGCAGCCCTGAGGAGACAATGCACCTAAAAAAGCTGCAACAGGTAAGAAATCTTGAAACTAAAGGTAGAAGGAGAGAGCTTTGCGTAAGAGAGTCTTGGGTGGGAGACTGGAGGTATGGCTGACCTAAGACCAAAGATGAGAAGCAATAAGAGAAGACTAGTCTTGAAAAGGGAGAGGAGATAATTAAAGCTTTTCATGTGTTGGCACTAGTTATATCATCCTTAATTACATACTGCTTTTCTACTAGAGGCAAAAACCGCAGTGGTTTGTAGATGGATGTTATTGCATAATTAAGAGCAGACAAATCTGACATTTCCTTGCTTTAGTTGCAACAGTAATAACTTTTCTAATGTAATGCATAAAATTTATACACAACATTTAGGCCATGATTCTGCACATTATGTCCTTTTGCTAATTGCTTAAATAACTCCACTCATTTTAATGTCACTTCCATATACTTAAAATCAATCCTATGTATATGCAGAAGGTTGCAATGGTCCTTATCTCAGTCCAGAGTCATTTGTAATTCTGTTCACATGTCCACAGTTTAAACTTCCTGTACGTCCTTATATGCAGTCTTGTTTGATTACACAGTTCACCTCCCATCTATGTAATTTCATTTTTTTCTTTCATGACACCAGGTAAAATCGCAGAGTCTGTGCAAGAGAAGAACACCAACTGGTTACTGGCAATAGCAGAGTACATTTGGAATGCTATTTCTCTCAAAAGAAAATTTAGTAGTAGGTTCAGTAGAACTCCCCTGGCTAAGAAAAAGTCCTCTTGTAACCGAAAGAATATGACCCCAAAGCTCTGCTCTATGGACTGGCTTTCCACAGAATACAAAATCAAATTTAAGATCTTAGGCCTGATAGTCACTGCTCTCCATGGCTTCTGCACAGCTCATCTGAGAAATTACATCTTCCTGTGTAGCACTGTCTGTCCATAAAAAAAACAAGTAACTCTGACCCTGGGAGTAAGACCTGAAAGTGCTCAGGGTATGTGTGCAGAGTCCCAAAACACATCACTGAGACCAAGAAATGCAACTTTTCCAGCAAAAGTACAAAGGAAGAAAAGCAAAACTCCCTCCAGACTCACTGTCTTTATTCAGTTTAGTTCTCTTCAGCAGGGATAATCTGCTAAGAGTCTGAGACACTGGAATGAGACTGGAACCTGTAGAATTGCACATTTTGTGCAGTTTTTCCAACAAGGATTTTCTTCTCTTTAAGTAAAGATGCTTGTTCAGATCACCTATTTTAAAGAAGATTTGGTCTTTGCTGGAAACCAAGGCTCATCTCATTTTCTTGCATGTGTTCTCTGTGTGCTGTTGGTGGACACTGATAAGAAGGGCATATATGTGGAAACCCTTAGACATCATTAGGACCATTTTTCTATATATCACATATCTTTTTACCTTGTATTGACCTGTGATTCCGTGTTGCATCCAAAGACATTAAATACTGTGTATCTTATGCATGCGACATATTATTTCTTGTCCTTGGGTCTTTTTAGAAATACGATTTGGCATATAACACCATGTCCTTTTGGGGAAAAGTATTTTCCACAAGGCACAAAAAAAAAAAAAAAAAAAAGGGTAAAAGAACATTTCACGCTGTTTTATTCATAACTTGTTTTAGAGTTTGAGTATTTTTTCTGAGAAAACTTGAAGAGTTTAATATTTTTTTCTTATATTTTCATTTTTTGTTGATTCTATCAGAAGATAGCATGCTTGGGTTATTTCCTGCAAACTATAGGTTAATTGCCTTGTTTTTTACAGTTTTATAGGAATAATTTGTGAAGGCAGTTGAGAAGCCCAGACTAGATCAAATCCGTATTTTCAAGTTAAAACAAAGTAATAAGTACCCTTGGCTTACCCACGAATGTCACAAAACCTAAAGTCAAAGGAGAAAAAATATGAAATATAACCAGTCCTGTTTACCACTGGTGGTGACTTTTAAATGATTCAGGTTTTGGACAGTCAGTTTGATATGCAGTGTACAACCACGTATTTGTGAAATACCAAAGGTCCACCACTGAAAAACTGCACTTTCTGCCCCTAAAGGTACATCAAATTATATTGTGTTGTGTGGATGGTTATCTTTTAAGATGCAAAGGTGCAAATCACCTTAACAAATAGGAGTATGTATATATATATATATATATATATATACACACACACATTCACATATATATGCAAGTATCTATGTATATATGTACAGATATATATAGGGAGGTATATATATGCACACATGTACACATATAAAGAGCCTCTTCTTTGTGAGGCTGAAGAAGTGCAACAAACTGCTTTTTAAGAAATCCTGGCCTCCTGTCTTCTATGATATTCAATTATAATTGCAATGTTAACAATTAGGATTTAACGGTCACGATCTTTTCTGAACGTTACAATTGAGACAGGAAAGGGTATTGTGGTGCCAGAATGCTTCATGAAAAGAAAATGTTGAGATCTGCTATCATAGATAGTGTTTTCATTGCTATTAAAACCTTCTCTGTGATGTCTCTGAGCTATGTGGAGCACTATGAATAGATAGAACCATAAGGAGGGAGCAATATCTTTACGAGTCTGATGTGGTTGTATGCTCAGTTCACCTTAAAATATATAAGACAAATATAAAGTATGACCAGATCCTTCATATCTTCTTGAGTAGAACATCCTTGGAAAAGCAATGAGCCCCTTTTAAATATTCCTCCTTTGACGTTTGTTCATCATCAAGAAACAGGACTGAATTTCAGCAGCAACTGTAATGGCAATAGGTAATTTTGGTTTCGCTCCCCACTTTTACAAAAGAAAGATATTATCTCCTGAAGGATTATGAAACACTAGATTTTCCCTATAAATCTTCCTACAGATAGAAGGAAAATGATTATGAAATGCCAATGAAAAAAATTTTGTTTATTTTAATTTTTTTCTTTTCATATTTTCAGTGTTATTCATATAATGCTGCACACATTGGTTTCAGGTTGAATGTCTCATGGTTCAAGTAAAAAAAAAAAATCCACTTTGTTTTATATCTGAAATTAGATTTAAAATTATGTCATGAATAATCTTTTTAATGTCTTCATCACCAGTTTTGACTCATTCACTCTTTAAAATTACTACAAGATTTCCCCAATCCCCATATCATCTAGAAACCATCAGTCACATTGAAATGACCCAAATCTTAGCCCATCATCATTTTTGACAAGAAGTTATCTGATGTATCTGTTACCATGGAGCTGTGACAGTGATAGGTACCCCTCATCCTCAAGGGTTGCACTTTAACCACAAAGTATTTTTCCATCAGTGCTGTTTTGTGTTTCAGGGAAGTGATGGTTCATGTTGTGTCTGATGAGGAAGAAGAAATTTGAAGAGGAAAATTTTTTTTGGTCAAAATCATTAAGAAAGTCTTCGTGGAGCCAGCCACACAGAAGATGTTGGTTTTTATGTGGTAACCAGCTGATTTTACAGCTCCCTTCACACATCAGTAGATTGAGCCTCTGCTTAAAAAAGGGAAACAAGGGTGGAAAAAAGGCCATTTGGTTTCTCAACATGAGGCGAGACTTCTCTGTCACAGCATTTGTGTGTTGTGCTATGAGAATGAAGAGAAAATAAAACAACTAAGACCAGATGCAGATCCTACCCTATGCAATCATTGTGACAGGCAGTTTGTACATTGGTAAGGAGTGTTTCTGTTTAATATTTAACGAACTTTTCCATGACACTGATGTCTATTGTACTGTGTTTATATTCATTACATTTGGGAATGGTTATCCTGTTTTATACATTGATGGCTTTTAGATGGACTGAAATTTTATATAAATTCTCTTCTTCCACAAGCTGCAGAAAAAGGGGAGAAGAGAGAATGAGCAGCATTATTGAGGTGCTTTGTAACCTTCAGGGAAAGGTATAAAAAATTATTTATACTCTATTATTGGTCACAGAATATATGTGCAGATTTAAAATTAAAGACACAAAAAACCAGAGATTTCAAGATAGAAAACATTAGTTCTTTCTTTATTGGTCTTTCTCTTCAGCCACGTCCTTTGAAATACGTGATAACCAAGGTGGTCCTGAAGCTGTATGAAGTCGGGAGGATTTCAGAGCTGCAGAGAGAGGGTAACATCAAGCTCTGCTCTTCAGCCAGAGTTGTACCACAGTGGGATGTTCTCAAGGGACAAGTACACCAGAAGGGATATTGTGTTTGCATCTCTTGGTGGAATGGTTGGCTATTATAACAAAACCTTAAAGGGTTATTTCTACAGAGATTTTTTTTTTTGAGGGTCAAATGACAGTCTGGCCATGACATCCACCTCTGTCTTGCCAGTGTTGAGTGCAGGAGAGAATGTGTAGCATGGAAATAGCACTGAGACATAGCAGATCAGTCTTTGGTTGCTTAATGGCCCAAAATATCTAAATTTAGACCAAGCATATGAGTTTTTAAACAGAATGCTAGTGAAAGATACTGCTTTAGAAAAGATACCAATCTTGAATCTTATTCTGAGAATAATGCATACCACATATTACATTTATTCTTC
>VXAC01006547.1:274991-306579 GCA_013399225.1 Rhipidura dahli | reverse complement strand
TTTTTTTTTTTTTAATCTGAATTGATCCTTAGGGGTCATATCAGTCTTAAAGTTATTGGCATCTAGAGGCAGAGCTGAATTTTCAAAATGTTTGTAACACCTGACTCCCACAGCTAAAACAAAGTTGTTTTTAAAATATGACCCTCAGACTGTATAAGCTTATATCAACAATTTTCCCCCCTCTCCCCTGTGAAGTGTGGCTTAGAAGTCACAGCTGGCACATTAGAGAAAAGAAATACAGTAAAATGAATAAAATATACTCTCATTCACAATTTCCTAGAGGCTCCTTGGTTGTTAATTGAAACTTTTGTCTACTTTATTGAACAATAAAAGTGACAGAAACTACTCTCAGGTGTCCTTCAGTATTAAAAAGAGGATAAAGGGTTCCTAGCAAAGGTGACAGAAATTAATGTGGTGAGCTCAGCTATCAAACATTTTGATATGTGAATTGCCTGATATTTCTATAATGCCTTCTTATGATTGGAAATGTTATCGCTTCTATTGAATCAATAGAAAATGTTAAAGCTCCGTGGAACCCCAATTACAAAATAAAGCTAGAAGGTTAACATCTGGGACCAGCAGAGATAGAAACAATTTCTATTGTCATACCTTTCTGACAAGTAAATGTCAGAAACATAACACCTTCCGCCAGTCTCAGTACCGAGCACATGTAAAAGAGTGATTGCAAGGCAGTCTCAAGTCAAATCACCTGTCATCTCAGTTTTGACATGGAATTACTTTTGCTTTATGCATCTATTAACCTTGAACTATCAGCATTTGTTTTAATGTTCTGGTCTGAAGTGACCTAAATGTACTTCTTTAATGCACTTACTGCTGTAGCTAAAAGGGGGAAAGAACAGGGAGGGGGGAAAAACTATTAAGATGATGTGGGGGAAGTTGTCTGTGGTTTCTGTGGCATCCCTGGCAGTGAAGCACCCTATTTTCCAGCTCCTCCATAGGGATAGAAATCTCAGGCATTCACCTCACAAAAAATGTGTGAGAGCCCAGAAGTGCCAGCAGCATCTTGAGCAACGTTTCTGGCCTGAAGTCTGACACTGTACCTCCCACATTTTCAGAGTGTGAGGGAAGGAAGAAGGAAGGATAGAGGATGCAGAACCTTCTGCATGTTGCAAGAAAAACAAAGATCTTTGCAGTCCCAGGTGTGGTGATGGCTGAGACATCTCATCACTATCAAAAAAATTATGCCTGAAAAATTGAATGTCTGATCTAAATTCTGGAGTCACTTAATAATATAGGGATGGTGGTGGTCTTCTCCAACCAGGATAGACCACAGAAGTACAGTGTTACCTGGCTACTAGAACATGAGACATTAAATATTACATTAGTTGAACTTTTTAGAGATTGTCCCCAATTTCCACTAGCAAAAAGATGATCCAATCCAAAATAAAAGGATTTGAAATTACCAATGCAAACCATTCCTGAGCAAAGAAGAGAAAATCTTTTCATGTGTAAGTTTTACATTGTGCCTCCCAGCTCAATTTCCCTGCAGTGCAAATAAAGAAGGGTGTCCTTGAACCACCAACTGAACAAATGATGAACAGATTATGTCTCAATGAAATTATTTGTTGGTTGGAACAATTTATTCTTAAGGAAACCCATAATTCTGAGCTCAGCTTTGGAAGTTGACTGCCTAGAAAAATCCTTTTCGTTGGAAGATGCAGACTTTTGATCCTAAATTTTATCTGGACATATTGCAGATTTTTAGGCATGCTTAAGTTATTCTTAGAGCTCCTATTGCCACAGTGCTTAGGCATCTTATACACTTTAATATGGTAATCCTCAAATCTTTCTGAAGGACAATTTTTATTAGTGGAATCTAAATTCCAGAGGTCTGGTCATTCATTTGTGTTAATAGCAGTAAGACCCTACTGCTTGACAATGACTTTTGGGTATAAAAATTTGGAAATCTAGCATGGTTAGAAAGGGCCAAATATTTGTACAGGTCAAATATACGGGGAAGAGTGTAAGAGAGCTTTCAAAAGCATCAAAGTATTTCAGTGTTCATTTCAAATTGTCACTCCTCTGGTGTTCAATCAGACTTGGACATTTAAATGTCTTGTTATTATTTGTATGCAAACCACCACCGTCATTACCTTCTGGGAAGATTTTTACTGTTATCTTACACTTTGGAGTAAGAAAATGTTCTCTGCTAAATCATTATATGTCATTTTTCAGGGACCTGCACATTGTCCCTGGAATGTGTGATTTTCTGGGGTTAAAAGAGTTCTTTCTATAACCTGTTATTGTTCCAGATTTTGTCTCCTCTAAACAAAACAAAACAAAACAAAAAAGTGAAAGTGAAAAAGAAAGAGAAAAGAAAAAAGAGAAAAAAAAGTTTGTACACCATTCTGCTAATCAGTAGGGGATAAGAATCAACATGAATGTGGTCCCAAGACATAATTTAGGCTCCCAATTATCTAATAACATAATAGGATATTAGGCAAAGAATAACACTGGCTTATTTTCATTATTGCAGGGTTATCTTAATGAATTCAATAAATTTGTGCAAGCATTTAAGGATTCACAGAAAACATTTGGACAACAAAAAGCATGGAAATATGTAAACTTGCTACAGCTTGACACCACCATGTAACTAGTTGCTTTTAAGGCTTCAGAACTCCATTCTCGAGTGGATAATTTCTATGTAGATTGATTTGTCTTCTGAAGAGATAATCAGGGAGCAGATATATTCCTGTATATAAGTACATGTCTTTTGGGGAACCCTGTCACTGTGGCACACATGGAGTGGAAAACTCACTTATTCTGTGATAAAACATAATATTCTCTAATAGTCACCATACTTATAAATCCAGCATATTGAAGCATTGGTCTCCCTTCACTCCTATTGAGATATTCTGGCATATACACAGTGCATAAGGATGAAGAATCAGGCTATTAATGTAGTTGTAGTTGCATTTTTTATTCATACAAGGCTCCAAAATGTGAAGTTAGGAGCTTGTTATATGGGTGTACATTAATATGCACAATGGGGGTTCATAATAGAGCTTTGAGGTGCTAATGCAGCATGAATTAATGAATTAATAATTGCTATTAATTAAAAACAGAGCAGGATACTGGCCAACAATGCCTGACAAAAGTCTCAGCAGTCTCTCTGTCGCACCTCACTTTTGGCTGTTTCTATTTCTAGGGCTTTTGTACAGACTATGGGAATAGAGTTTGGTTTGAGGATAAGGAAGAGGAGAGGTGTGGAAAAGCAGTACCCTCAGAAAAGAAAGAGTGGTTGAAATGTGACAGAAGTAGGAGCAAACATAAGAAGATAAAGTCACTGTGGAAACTCCAACAGGGAAAAGGCCCAGATGGCCTATGGAAATGATCGAATTAAACCTCAAATTGATGGTGATACTAAACTTGGGACTTGATTATCCTGACAGATGTGCATGCGACTCCCATTGACTTCAATAGGAGGTGTACGTGTGTCGCTGATGGGGAAACCAGACCTTAGAACCACTGAGCTGTGTTCAGAGAAGGGGAGTGAACAAGAGGAATGAAAATCTCATGGCAAAAACAATGTCTGTAGCTCTGTTCAACAACCCATGGCTGAAAAATGTCTGTGAGCAAGAAAAGAAAAAGAAATCTCTTTCAAATTTAAAGCAGAGAAAGCCTGCTACCTTGTGAAAAACTGCAGAAATTCCATGGAATCCATTCCCTCTTCCACCTTCTCACTCTTCTTCTCCCACAAAGCGTTACCAGTGCCCAGGTGAGTTTCAATCATTCATGCTGGTAAAAGTGTGGGGTAACCTTATTAAAAAAAATAGTGGTTTCACACCAGTTTGCACCAGCTTTATTGACATGCAGATCCAGTTTGAGTGGTGTAAAGAAATATGAGATAATAACCTAAAATGGCTAAAAAGGGTCTTGTCTGAAAACATGAACAATAATTCTATGATTGAAGGGATGTGAACATTATGGCAACTTTAAGGGCTATTAAGCCAGTTCCTATGTGAATCTGTAGTGTGAATTGTATAAGCATTTGGAATGTGTTGATGATAAAGGGATTCATAAAAGTTGTTATGCTGATTTTATGTTGATGAATGTTAGAATATAAGGTGAATTATTAACCAAAGAAAAGTGAGACTAATGTTTAAGTGCTGTGATATATGTGTAATTGAAAGCAATTTCTTCTATAGAACAAGGAGATTGTGGGCATAAGTGAAACAAACTTTGAATTAAATGCAGGTGAAGTGGAATCTGTTGGGTTTTCAGAGCCAGGAAACAAAGGGAAAATAAACTTGCCTGAAAAACAAATATTACTACTAGAAATAAATAATTTGCATTTATATAGAAACTTCTATTCAGAAAAAGCCCAAAGCAAGTTACCCACTTGCTAAAGCATTTATAAATAATGCTGTATACACAGACATGCATATACAATACCTTTTTCTAGGGATCATATGCCTTTCTTGCAGAAATGTTTTCAGTCACATAGCACTTCAATATGACCAATAAAAAGATTATTTGCATCTTAAGAGAGGAAAGCTGAAGAAGTCAGAGGTTAACCAGCTTTAACTTGATTCTGCTGAGGTCAAGAGCAGAACTTTGCTAAAAGGAGTCCTATAAGTAGACTCTGGTGAGAGCAGTGTCCCTGAAACCAGTGGGAACACTGGTGTTCCCTCTTGTGCCCAAAGGACTCCCAGTTTGGCACCAACTGATGAGCCTAAGGTATTCAGCAGAAGAAAACACAAGTTCTGCCTTTCAGCTGTCAATGTGCCCACAGAAAATCCTGTGCCTGATTTTCTGCCCCCTCACAGCAGTGATCCTGGCTGGCAGCAGTGAGGACTTGTACCTTCAGGAAAGCCAGGTGACTGGAATGTGGTCCTTTGAGGCTGCCCTGATGGGAGTGCTGCAGATGTTGGGGCTATGCCTTGCATATGTTACTGGCTGACTGACAACCAGCTGAGGCTGCTTTAGCTGTAGACAGAAGGGGTACTTCAGTCAGCTGATCAGCAGCTATGGAATTTTAGTCCTGATGAACAAATGAAGGTGTTGCAGCAATATTTTAATCAGTAAGAATTTGAAGTGACTGGCATAATCATGTCTCATGAGCACTGTAACCATCATGTATTAATGTGGGTAAATACTTTGCATACTATCATGAGTTCTGTACCAAAATGGATGGGACCAATTCAAACTCCAAAGATCTGTGAATTCTAAACAGAGCCTAAACAAGAATTGAATGGAATTGCAGTGATTTAGCTGAGGCTCTGACCTAAATTCTACATTTATAATGATGATACTGTATTTTTACTGAAGAATAAATATCCCTGAATTTTTGCCCTCTTTGTACGCTACCATTTAGTAAAGGTGATTTTCCTAAAATTTTAGATCAAAATGATGTATTTATAGTTATTCTTATCATAGAAAATAGGTTTCTGGTAGAACACATCAAGAAAATGTGGGGGAAAATAGCATAAATAAAACATTTATTTGATGCTTATAGAGCAGAAGAAAAAAAAAGGTATGTAGATAAATTTTAAAAATCTTATTTAAGTGATTCTGTAACAAAGTGGTGTTTTCATTCCACTTAGAATAGATTCTTAAAGTTGTACATAGTTTTAACATTTACTTGAAATAAAATTATCCAAGGGGCAGGAAAATATTTATAATAAAATGGTAACTTAGTGGAAGGACCAGTTAGATAATAAACATTTAACCTCTGCCCTACGGTCCATTAACAATCAATCAGTATATGTTGCAAATCTAACTACTGGAATTTTCTATACATTAAGCTTTTATTTTCACTTTTTGTCCAAAAAAAGAATTTTGTTATGAATAAAGGGTTAATTTTTTAAAATCTTTTTCTGCTCGCTTTCCTTTCTTCTTCCCCCTAGTAAAAAAAAATACAAAAGAAAAAGTTAAAGATGCCCCGAAGCCATTGATGTTTGGATTAGAGCCTCTGGGACTTTTTGTACTTCACTGAGCTTTGCTAACAGTTTCTGCCATTTTTACACACACCTAATTTTTTTTCCCATTAATTATTTTGACAGTGAAATAAAGGATATTGCACCTACTGCTTAGGCACTGGTGAGTGGGATAAACCTTTTATAGAGTAACACTAGTCAGGGTTTGAACTCCAGCCTCTCCCATAGCATTCACTTGTCATTGGAATATCCACCGGTTAAACTGCACAGATCGATCTTCCTGTCAGAGATAACACTGGGTTTGGACACCCTGGATCATACTATCCATGGCTCCAGAGAAAACCACACTCCCAGGAGAGTCATTCCACAACCTGCAAAGCTGGTGGATTCTGATTTGCCATCAAGGTTCCTCTTACAGTCTGATGACTTGGGCATAGGATAATATTCAGATGAAAATGTCTTTCTTTGATGTACACTTCCTTTGTAGATAATCTGGCATTCATTTAGGCTCACAAACAGCACATTTATCTCTGCTGAGGTACTTTTCACAGGTCTGTGTTTTTGTATAGCTCTTCCTTTCACAAAGTTGGTTGGGAATTAGTTGCTTTCCAAAAAGTACTTTTCTACACTTGGCTTAGTTTCCCCAAAAATCTCAGAGTCAACGGGAAGAGAAATATATACATATTAAAAAAAAAAAAAAAAATTTTGAACAAAGAATATAAGTAAATGGAATTGTTGATTAGATGGATTTTTGTTAACATTTGAAAGGGTTCCACATCCTTTGAAGCTGCGTGTTTTGTTGGGTTTGGTTTTGGCCAGTCCTGAATAATGGTCACATTTCAGAGATGGAGAAATAAAGCAGAAAATGTTCAGAGGTTCCACAGGGTCATCCAGGAAGGACAGATGGAACATCCCATTCCTGACCCTGCAGCACACGAATTCCATTGATTGAATGTGACAGAGAAAATTATCATAAGCAGTGGATGATCTCTCTTGCACCCTGTTTTTGTTCCTTCCAATAGACCATGTCTTCTGCCTGATCATTAGGACTGTTTAATGGAGAATCCTACTGTGGTGAGCTAATCTAACTTTCTGACATAATTACTCCTGCATCACCCTGGCAGCTCCATTGTGATGTCTAAAAGAAAATTTCTATTTCTGTGAGCACTGACCAATGAGTTCCTGAAATTTGGGTATTTTGCTGCTGTACTCGTCATCCAGGCATGTTTTTAAGTCTGTCCACTTTTTAATTTTTTTTTTTCATTCCACAGAGATAAACATTATTGTGGAAGTTTGATAGTTTTCTCTTGCTGTCTCAAATTGAAATGGCCTTTTCTTGCTTTCTCTTCCTCCTTGTATGAGCACTTACCATGCTGGGCTGAAACAGCTGGAGCAGTTGTGTCAGGAGCTTTTTAGACATAGTGGGGAGAGCCAGGGTCCCTCACAGATTACAACACTGATATGCAGGAAGCCCAAGGTGGACCTCTGCTGCACAAAAACTTCCATAAACCATAGGTTAAAGTCTGCAAAGGGTCAGCACAGTGACAACAAAAATAGAAGCTTTAATGTGATTTTCTGTTCATTCTACAAAAAGACAACCCTTCCCAAAAACCCCAACCAACCAAATAAACAAAACCACCTACAAGCCAACAGGCAACAACAAAAGCCTTTTGCAGACCTTGGGTGAAATGAGAAATGCCTCAAGAAATGTGGAAAATACAAACCTTCTCTATTTATAGTCAGCTCAAGGCAAGTTAGTTTTGGGAGACTTCAACATGAGTCTTTTTTTTTTCCAATACATAAAATGACACATTGTAGTTTTCTGGTTTTCCTCTCCCATATTTCTCGTTCCCCTTTTTTTTTTTTTTTTTTTTTTTTTTTGGTTGGGGGAGGGGGTTGGTTGGTTTGGCTTTGGGAGTTTTGCTCATTTGGGTTTTTTTTGTTTGTTTGTAATGAATATGCTTCTTCACATGCAGGTAAATGCAGGATTTCTGTGAACATTTTGAAAATAGAACCAGTTCACCCAGGTTGAGTAAATGCATTTTAGACATGGGACCATAAAGACTCATGTCAATAAAGTACCCAATTTCTATTCTCCTATCTGGTACAAATATGTAATGTCTTAGTGGAGGTTGTGAGGACACTTTGAGAATTCCTGGAATCCCTTTAAAGGAAACATCAGATCTACTGCTGCTTACACACAGAGACATAATACTAGGAAAAAGTAATTTAGTGTGCTGAAATATTCTGGGATTTGGTAGATGTATTTTCTCCCAAGAATGAGCTGGTTGCACTCAATCTCTTCTTGCTTCTTTGGTATTCTGTCTTAGACTCATCTTTCTTCTACACTATGAAAATATTTGGTTGAGACAATGCAAAAGAGGCATTCAGTCTGATCTTGTGTACATTTCTGTAGCTTAAAATTAACTATGTTTTGTAACCATTACTCTTTCCCATGTTGTAAATTTAAATTTTATTTTTTTTAATAAACTGGCCAGGTCTGATCTACCTGAATAAAAGTTACTCTTTGCATCAGAGTGTTTATTTCATTCACAATGCCTACACAATCTATTTTGGTTGTACTGTTTGGGCATTTTAGTTTAGTTTAGTTTAGTTTCATTTCATTTCCAAGTAGAAACAATACTTATTGTCACTCTTACTATGTTATTGATGACAAACACAGGCAGAAGGGATGAAGATGAAAAATCCTTTTAGACACTTTAGTGTTTCAAATGACGGATGGAACTATCCAGGCAAGAGGAAGTCCAGCTGGCCCAGGAGTCACAGCCAGGAGCGAGGAAGGTGGAGGCAAACATTGGAGATGAGCTAGAGATAAATAAATCTCACTCTTTTCCTCTGTTTCTCTGGATCTGTGCCAGCCACGATTCCAACACTGTGTCTTACAGGTATGTTCTGAGAAACACTCAGGTAAATTATTTTGCAAATATGATTGACATTTGGTCTTGAGCCATCCCTCTTAAGCTTAAGGCACCTCAGGAACACTGAAGCCCTAAAATCAGTGAAGAACTGTAGAGTTATGACGTGAACTTGGTGAATATGGTCTTGAGATTATGTTCATCTGAAATCAGAAGTGGTCAAAATCTCACCATAGAAACCATAATAATAACAGTAATAACACAAACTAAAACCTGAACAGAAGGTCCAGTCATGATTAACTCATTATTAGAGTTTTACTCTTCAAGGTATTTACACTTTAAAAATCAGTTTTGAACTAAAAAAATAGCACTCCCTTTGTGGGTATCAATGAAAATTCCCCCAGGCTGGAAAATTCATTGGAACTTTCACATTCCTAGTAACAATACCAGCTTAGATGGAAGTACATTTCCCAGTGACATTTCTTTTCTGGAAATTCCAAGCCTGCTCTCGGTCTAGACTCTGTCTAAGAGACTACTGTGTGTCAAGGTTGTCAGTTCTGGAATGTCCTTCTCACTGTCTGGATTCTGTGCTACAAGGCAGGTGTTTCAGAGAATAAAGGAGATGTTTTGTTGGGGAGGCCTCAGTGAATAGAGTGGATCCAATGTGCTCTGCAGCACTGGAAATACATTGACAGATGTAAAAATGTAACAAGAATTTAAGAAAAATCCTGTTGTCTGCCAATACAGAGACCATCTCTGCAAGACTGGAGATATGGAATGGAGAGCACTTCTCATGCAATTCATTAGTATGAGATCCAGTGTCTTAAAAAACCCAAACTCCTCAGGACTGGGATAGAAAATTTATGGGTCTTCCAATTATTGAAAAGAAATCAGCATGACCAATGAATCATTACTCTGGTCTGCCTTTGGAGACCTATCTTATAAGAGAATGAATAATCTTCCTCTATAAAAATAGAGGGGATGTATGACAGTTTATTCAAACATATCCCAAAAGGGATTAATTTCTGTATTTGACCAAGTGAATAAACCTTTAGATTTCATTAAATAAAATGACTTCTTTCTCATTGAATATAGTGGGAGCTTAGACTCCCTTTACTTCAGCTGTAGATACCTCCTTATGAAAATCTATGTTTAAGAGCCTTAATCTGTGAGCTGAATGCTAGAAATCATTTCTGGATGCTGTAATTGAAGCAGGTAAACATCTCCACTCCTGTCATATTCTTTATCACCACAATAAGTAAAGCTCTTTCTATCATGTTGCTGTTCTGATCTCTTCAAATGAAAAAAAACAAAAGTAAAAAATAAAGGGAAAAAAAGGCTGTTGTTCATCTTACTGCAGTTTTCATCAAACAAGGCTTCCCAAAACTCTTTTTGAACAGAAGTTCAGTGCCAATTTAGTCTCAGGAGAAAAACTGTCAGGAGAAAAGCCAAGAAGTGAATAGGTCATGGCTATGACTTTAGGGATCACTTGGAGGCTGTGGTTGGGGCACCGTGGGAGACAAGACTTTGCCATTAATCTGCTTATGTTCTCTGAATAAAGTAATCATAGTCGTTTTCAAAACTAACCAAATTGGCTTTCATAAGCTCTAAACTTATTCATAACTATACAAAAGGAACCTAACAGAATATTGAAGTCTCCAAGAGTATCACTATAAGAGATCAAGAGGGATCTTTTCTGGATGTACATTGGTTTACATTCAGTGACCAGGTTTCATCTTTAACAACACCACCACAACTCAAGTTTCAATTCTCATGTACACAATGAGAAACAAGAAGGTTTACTTCTCGTGTACACAAAAACACTCACGCATTTTGCAGGCTCCTGTACACTGTGTGTTCTGCTTGTGGCATAGTAAGCACTGTCCATCCTATCTCACAAGAAATCATATTTCTTTATATTAGTATTTTCATCACTGAAATCCCATGCAGACAGCACACTCACCTGGCCTCGTGAGAAAACTGCAAGGCATTGCATATATGTGTGTGGAGGTGAAACTGTGAACTCTACTTTTTTTCTGACCATAGGTAGAGGAAACCTTACTTAAGACACATGTAACAGTGCTACAGAACCTGACTGAAATGGGAGAAGTCCCTGGAGAAAGAATTAAAGACAGGCAGTTTAGACTATGGCTGGTCCTATATGAGTGTTAAAGGAAGAGGAAGGAGCTGAGTTGTTCCGTGATCAGTCAAAGCCAAGGATAGTCACAAACCAACATGGCACATAATGGGATTTTCTGTAGCCTCTTGCCCTCTGCTCCTGCATAGTATCCCAAGGGATTGATTCACCCCCTTTGGGCTTTTGTGTGAAAGTGAAGAACGGGTGTGAACAAAGCTAAAACTGGAGCTTTGTTCTAATTTCTTCTAATGATGGAGGAGGCCTGCATTGTCTGTCCTATACAAAAAAGATTGCCAGTGATAGAGATTATTCCCCACGTTCCCAGCAGATTCAGGCATGCAGCCCTGCCTGGGAATCCCCAGAGGAACTGTGAGTGAAAGCAAATGCTAGCACGAATTCTCAGAGGCATGTGGCGTACTGCTTAACAAAGCTTCTGCCACTTCCAGCTCGAGGAAATTATGCAGAAAAAACCCCTTAAAATACCTTGAAAATGAGTGATGTCCATTCACCACTGGGGCTAACATCACAACATTTACTGCAGCAGAGCAAAAATATCTTCTCACATCAGGACATGTTACTCTGATTTGCATAATTTCCCCACTGCTGTGAAATGCAGGGGGTTGCTTCAGTTCTCTGATGCCTATGGACATCTCCTGTGGACAGTGCTGAGAGCTGCACAGCCACCTCCAGCAGCAAACACATCTGAAGTTTCGGAAACAGACCACTGATGAATAGTGGTTATTGCTGTTTCAGATTAGCAAATCTGGCATCAGAAAATGATTTCTTACTTCCAGATTATGATAAAGAGGTCTAGCTGTAGAGCATTATCCACTATAAATAGATAGCCTCCTGTACCACAGATAAGATGATATGTGGGGTCGCACACCAGAGTCGAAACTCCTTGCATACCAACCATAAGCAGCATTTATCATTCACCCATAATATTTGTGCTGTTACAGCTATGCATATTTAGTTTGTTGCAACAGACAGACAAATGGATGAAATAAATGCATTTGCATGATCATCTAGAAATAAATTAGCAGTATCTGGTTATTGGGGCACAAATCTGGACTGCCAGAAATATCTCTGTGTGTGAAAAGGGGTAGACAAAAAAACAACCTGGAAAGGCAATTGTGCTTGAGAAATGCCTGACTCAGTTTTCTTTTGGGGAGCTGGTAAAATTGGCATAGTTTATTTTTCCAGTGGAGCAAACCCAGCCATAATGGGAGACTTTAGCATAGTCAACACCACCCCAGTTCCCACTGCTTCCCCCAAATGATGCTTCTTCCTCGGTTGATACAACTCTCAAGCCCCTTTGCTGAGCAGCAACATCAAAAAATGATGTGGCTGGAGCACACTGACCCCATTTTGATCAGGATATTTTCTGGGGTGAGGTTACCCCTAGGTTCACCCTTAGTATAACCCTGGGAGGTATGGTTTGTTCTGCACACCACTGCACACTGCCCTAGGCAGCTCCTGTCCGCAGTGATTTCTTTGGCTTCCCATGCACCCTTTTTACTTATTTATTTTGTCCTAATAGCATATTCAGGCATCAGGCCACCCAGGGCTCCAGCTGAAGCACTGTCCAGCTGGTGTTGACTGGCCTTGTCTGAGGTGCTCTGGTGATTGTTGTGTAGGTGGGAAAGGAAAAGATGTCTAGCCAGCTAATAAGTCTCACTTTTTACAGCATCCGATATTTTGTATCAGTGTCATTTGAAAGGAGATAGCTTTGCGAGATTGATCCGAGGCTGGCATGAAGAATATGCACTCAAATCTCTTTTAGAAAGATTTATAATATTAACCTCAGGCTATTTTTAAGTCACCGTCGATCTTTATAGAACCAGTGCTGAGATTCATTTGTTTTCCAACTGGCAGAAAGTCTCTCTTACCTTTTGTAAGCCGGCATTGAACAATTTGGCTTTGGGTCAAACTGGTTTAATGAACTGTCTAGGGTTCAAACTTCATGCTGCCATTTGCAGATGTTCAATAGTCAGTCTGTTTTAGCAAAGGGAGTTCATTAATATTTGCAGCTAAAAAGCCTTCATAACATTGATGCGCGAGTGTCTGCTGTAAATCTCTTAAGTAGCTTAAATCTTCTTTATGCAGAAGCAAAAGGTCTGATTCGCTTCTTGCTTACACTACCAGTTTTATGTGAAGTTCCTTCTGTGGGTTTCTTTTTTTCCTCCCCACCGGAAGGTCTGAGGACAGAATCAGGCCTACAGATTAAAATACCTTTTTCTAAACTTTGTGCAAATGCTTTATGGACTGTAATACATATAAACCCATCTTAATTTTCCATAGGCATAAATGACTCAACTGCAAGTCTTGTAAGCCCTTAGAGTTTTAATTGAGAAGTGCAGCCAGCATGTAGAGAGAGGTGATTCTGCCCCTCTGCTCCACTTTAGTGAGATTCCACATGCAGTGCTGCCTTCACCTCCGGGGTCCCAGCACAGGAAGGATGTGGACCTGCTGGAGGGACACCAAAATGATTAAAGGGATGGAGCACTTTCCCTATCAGGAAAGGCTGAGAAAATATGGATTGTTCAGCCTGGAAAGCTAAGGCTTTGTTGTGACCTAATTGCAGCCTTCCAGCACTTGAAGGGAGCCTACAAGAAGGATGGAGAGGGACTTTTTACAAGAGCCTGGAGTGAGAGAACCAGGGAGAACGGTTTCAAAATGAAAGAGAGCAGGATTAGATTGGATATTAGGAAGAAATTCTTCCCTGTGAGGATGGAGAGGCACTGGTGTATAATACCCAGAGAAACTGTGGATACTCCATCCCTGAAATAGAGGCTGGATGGATCTTGGAGCAACATGGTCTGGTGGAAGGTTTCCCTGACCATATCAGGGGATTGGAACCAGGTGATTTATAAGGTCCCTTCCAAACCAGGCCACTATATAATCTTCAAAACAAAACATTGTAGAGGTTGTTTCAGCGCTCCAACTATAAAATTATCCCTCTGAGATTTGGTTACATTTCATGACTAATTACCATTACACTTCTTTATAGCATCCTTTGGTTTCCTTCAGTCTGATCCACCAGATTAGACTTAAGAATAACTGTTCTGTCATGGCTACCTTAGGTCATCCAAATGTGTTGAAAGTGGTTTTAACAGGAAAGAGAAAAATTTTCTCTTCCTTTTTACAGCAGGCAAGAAAAAAAGCTGGAGGGCTTCAACTGTAGCAAGAGAAAGGATCGGTTAAAAAAGATGGGGGTTTGAGAGAGTGTTTAAACAGTGAGGATAAATAAGTATTTGGATAGATTGACTAGGAAAGTCATGGACACTCAAGCACAAGAGGTTTTTCTGAACAATTGCATCAAAGAACCGTCAGCAATAGCTCAGATATAGCTGATCCAGCCTTGGGATAAGAAAATGGTTTAGTGACTTTTGATAATCTTTTGGTTTTTTGTCCCAGACATCTATGACTGTATAGCTGGGGTGAACATTCTGTGGAAAAGTCAATAGAATTTAATAAAGAGTAAACAAATCAAACTCTATTGATAATTTGACCCTGATCCTCCTTTTATCATGGGAAAAAAAACCCAACAAAACAAAACTGAACAAAAAAGCTCACCCACACATATATACCCATTTCTACTTGAAGAATGTTTTCAGTACAAGAATCTAGCATATCAGCTTTTATAATTCAAGAAAAAAGAATTTTCTCTAAGTCTACCATATCTATATATACAGGTTATATTTTTAAATGACTTCTGTTTTGAACAACATGAAAAAAACATTAAAGAAAATTTCAGTCGCTTGTAGAGCTTTGTTTCTCTTTGTTAATGAACATTCTTCAGTTGTACAGCTAATGAGTGAGTAAATACAATGCAACAGAATGAGTGATCAGAATGGTGACAGCATATTAAGATATGTGCCATGGAAAGAAAACCCTTCTAAAGAATGTAAATTTCCAACACTGTTTGCTTGGATCTAAAAAGAACTGCACCCTCTTTATTTGAGGAAATTATCTTTTTTTCTCAATAGTGTCCCTTGAAAATGGGAAGTGTTTAGGCAGTTATTTCTATGACCTTAAAATAGCCTTTACTGTCTTGGAAATGCAGGCTACTCAGCACATCTTGACTACTGGCTTGCTCTTTAGTCGCTTCAATGATACCACATATGCCCATTCAGCTACTTCTTGCTGAGTTTCTCTCCTTTCTTTCTTCTTTCCTCGTGGTTTCTTTTTTTTTTTTTTTTTTTTGGCTGACTGCAAACACTATATAATTTAGTTTCCCTACCAAGACTTTGAAATGACTAATTCCTGCAACATATTTCAACACATCCTTAACTGCTAATTGAAGTCTGTGCACAAGTCGGTGAATGGTACGCACCGATGGGAACCTCTCTTGCAATAATGTGCCGAATCCGCTCTTTATCTCATTCATTGCTGAAGTCTCGTCTGTTGCAAGTCCAATCAATTTCTGTAGCTTTAAAAGATATGTCCTCTGTTAACTTTCTATATGCCAAAAAAACGACGATGGAAAATTAAGCATTACCTTTGCTGCAGTGAAACTTGATTGCTTCCAGAAGACTCAGGGAAAAAATGTTGTTGACATTTTTTTACTTCCAGTCTCTGCATGGCAATAAGGTATGATGGCTGATTTATCAAAGAGAGTGTTCTCATCAAGCAGGAGAGCGAGAGAGAAAGTTCACGTCGCACAAAATGAGCTGCTAATTTCTTTTCCATTTCACTGACAATATGGTATTGGAGCAGCTGTGATTAGAACAATGGATGTTCCCGAACTGTGCTCCATTTAACTCCTACAACTCTGCAAGGTCACACAGTGGGAAAAGGAATTAAAGCCTTTTTTTTTTTTTTTTTGTCTATTCCCTTTCACTATTTTTTTCCCTTTTTTTGAAGGGGAAGAAGGGGAAGTCAGAGTTAATGGAGACTGAGAACTGGTGGAGTTGTCTCCAAGGAATGTATGGATACCTCTCTTGCCAAGTCAATCAGGAAAACTTGAAGCTAATCAAGAGCAAATCTTTATTAACTGAAGAATTTGGAAGCTCCACCACATCCTGGTCAAGTCAATGAATGTTGTGTTATGTCTGTGTGTATCTGTATAAACCACTGGTTTGGTCCTGGGCTTGGGTCACAAAAATGCCATGCAACACCAGGGGCTGGAAAAGGTGGGAAAGGACCTGGTGGTGCTGGTTACAGCAGCAGAACATGAGCCAAGCTGTGCCCATATGGGCAAGAAGGCCAAGAAAATCCTGACTTTTGACAGCAATAGTGTGGTCAGCAGGATCAGGGCAGTGGCTGTCCCACATGTCCTGAGAACTTGTGAAGCTGCACCTCGAATCCTGTGCTCATTTTTAGGTCCCTAATGATGAGAAAAACACATAGGTGCTGGATCATGGCCAGAGAAGGGCAGCAGAGCTGAGAAAGGTCTGGAGCACAATATGAGGGAAGCTGAGGTTGTGGGTGCTCAGCCTGGAGAAAATAAGGTTGAAGAGGGACCTTCTTACTCTCCACAACTCCCTGACAGGACAGGGCAGCAGTGGGCGTCACACTCTGCTCCCAGGGAACAAGGGATTAAATGAGAGGAAATGGCCCCAAGTTTTCCCATGGAGAATTTTAGATTGAATAGTAGGGAAAACTTCTTCACAAAGAGATTTACCAGTTACTGGAATGGGCTTCTCAGGGAAGTGGTGGAATCACCATTTCTGGAAGTATTTAAAACACATGTATCGCACCTAGGGACATGGTTTGGCAGAGGGTTTGACACTGCTGCATTAACAAGTGGACTTTATCCTCAAAGCATTTCCCAACCTTAATGGTTCTATGATTTTGCAAAACATTTACATCCAGGCCCTGAGTCTATCAGTCAGTAACTAAAGAATAATGACTTACTTAGAACACTTTTCTGGGACTTTGGAGACTTCAGTTCAGTGTCATCTTTTCTGGCATATTCTCAAATGTCTTTGCCTTTGCCTCAGTTTCTCAGGTCTCAATGGTGTGATAAGATTTCCCTCCTCCTGATTTTGAGTGCCTTAAAATATTATAGATTGTGTGATATTTAGATAATTAATGGGGCTATGTAAGTATTTGTGATAAAGCCCTCTATCAAGTCATTCCTGTGTTAAAGCTAACCCAACAGACAGGTGATAAATATTCTGCCTCCTTGATTTTGCTCCCTTCACTCCAGCTTGCTATCATTTCATTTTTAGGACTTGATTCTTTCCCTTTAGTGCTGATTTTATATCAGAATTTTCATGGGTGGAATTGCACTCCTTCTCTGTTGGAGTAAAAGAAGGGACAATTTGCCTACTCATCTTAGTACCCTGAACTTCGTTTTATTTTTGCTGTTGTATTTATCTGTACAAGATGAGAAATAAATTCCAAACTATTTATCATGCACTGTTTATAGTTGTACATAGACTGCATTCCAAAAACAAACTTCTTAGCAATTAGCAATGGACAGTGGAGCTTCTACAGTCATTATGCTGAGCTACAACACAGACAGCAGCAATGTCAGACCCTGCTGGGATATGTGTTTCATTTTCATCAGTTTTGATGGATTCCTCAACGTCTTTCTGATCTGAAACATGTAAGCTTGGATCTTAATTAGCAGTTAATTTGGCAGCAGTTTGGTTCTAGAGCTACAGAGTTATTGATAGATTATTCTCCGGGACCCTCACAATATGAGCAGCATTTGCAATTTGGAAAAGAAGTTGCTGAGACACCATTACCATGCAGCAGCTTTAAAGTGAGACACAAGACTTAGTATCATTTAAAATTAGATAAGGAAGTATTGTTTCATTTAAAGTGTTTGAAAAACACTGCCGGTGTGTTTTAGGGATATAAATTCCCTAAGATGACTGCCACTTTGTGCATATATATACACACATATATGTGTATATATATGTAACAATTATTAAAAGAGCAGTACTTTTGTATTGGAATAGCATCACCCTATATTCTAAATTCCATAGGACTCCCCAGCTGACTCAGAGTAGTTCTGTACTTTTCCCTAAACAGTCCATAGGCCTCCAGCAAAGCAGCAAAAATTACACATTTAGAAAGGCAGAAGTTAAACCAGATCTAGTTGCCCACATTACTCTGTTAAACTAGTCCTATGGGCTTCTTAACCAAGCCCCTAGATGGAGACTAAATGAATATTTTAATTTTATGGAATCCGTGTAATACACAAGTGACATGCCCCTTTTCATATACATTATCTTATCCTTTACTCATTTTAATTAAAGTTTTTATTCTTGTTCATCTCTAGGTGCAAAGTTTTGGCAGACACAGTGTAAGGAACACAGTTTCTCCTCAAGAGCAAGCCACTGTTGGGTAAAACAACACAGTTCCAAGAGTGTGATGGCAATAATCCTATGTGCTCTTGATGCAGAAGGAAGAGTTCCTCCCACTTTCCACTTTTCTCCATATTTGCCTAAAGGCAGACACAATTTACTTCCTCACAATCAGATTTAATGCAGACTTGTTCTTTTTCTGAACCAAGCAAGTTCTGTAACCTTCTGACTTTGTGTGTGGACCTTATTCAGTACATTCAGTGCAGACAGAATTGTTCTTTACTCCCTTTATGCAGATATTCATATTTCCCACAAAGACTAATAAAAGTTACAGCATACCACTTAACTGTGAAATTATTAGGATCAGCAAAAGCTGAAAAAAGTAGTAATCCTCGTTCTGTACTTGGTTTTCTCTCAGCTTTCTCTGTATCTCCTCTAGGGAAAAAATAGCACTGCTTGTTAGTGAGTGGGGAGCATTGGCAGTGGAGTGTGACTGTTTTCTCTCCATCTCCTGACCTGTGGTATGTGTTGAGATGCCCTTTGCATTTTCCACTGGATGTGTTTTTGTTATCTGTTAAGTGTTACAACACCACTCTGTAGCTCAAGCAATAGAGGGGCTCTTGCACTTTTATACGAAACTCCTAGGATTAGTCAGTATGGCATAATTTCCTACAGAAATTGAACCTGTGGTTCTGCACTGATATTTAAAATCCCTTATTTCAGGTAAATCCTAAAGCTTTCAGTGTCAGATATTTCTGTGTTTAATGCAAAATAAACAAAAATTGATGCCAAATGAAAGGGCTTCAGGAGTCTCAAATTTTCACAAGATCATTTGGTGGCACCAAGCCCAGTATGAGCCTCTAACTCACATGCTGAGGTTCATTAAAACAACCAAAAAAACCCCAAACAAAACAAAATGAAACAAAACAAAACAAAACAAAAACAAAACAAAACAAAAAAAAACAAAAAAAAAAAATTAAACCAAAACAAACAAATAAACAAAAGCAAATAAAAACCAAACCAAACCAAAAAACCAACAAATGAAAACCCACAAAAGCCCAGTTTTTCTTTTCTGTAGCTTGCTTTTGTGGTTAACCATGGCCCTGAGTAGACTATATCATTCAAACAGAGGAAAAAGATGATGAAAGTCTAAAACTGCAAAAGGAACAAATCAAGGCAAAGACAGAATTCTGGTTTTAATGAATCAAGCAGCCTTTTACAAAGGCAAACTTACCTCAAATCCTTCACAAACCTGGTTCAAACACTAATTTAATGCCTTCTTTAATATAATTACTTTCATATTGAAGTTAAACACTCAGGGCTCTGTTCTGCTGTCACACTCTATGTTACTCAGATTTCATAGTCTCTTCAAGCCCTGGGTAAGCCACACGGCTCTGTCATGCATGTCCCTAAGCAAACATATAATTTAGGAGCTGTCTGGTTGTGTGAGTGTATCTTCGTTTTTTATGTTCACATATGCACATACTCCATATTATTCTTCTCTGTGTTTGAGAAATCAAGCAGTTTTGAAAAAAGAGCCCTTTCTCATAAACCCTATTTTAATGAAAAAAAAAAATGTTGTAGTGTAGAAGAAACAATCTTTGCTGCACTGGAACCTTCCCTATCTTAAGATGAGTTGGTGGAACTTTGGCAGCACAAATGTTTTGGGGTTTCTCTTGTACTGAAAAGTAGTTATTTGGGTGTGGACTATCCCAGTGTAGACTCATCATTAAGTAAAAAGTCAATTATTCAGCATGCATCAAAAATTATTTTGATGGAAATGGAAACAGAGAAGTCTCCTCTCTCATTCTCTCTCCACACACTTTTGGTTTTTTTTTAGAGGTATTTACTTGAGGGCCTATATGCAAAGGAGAAGATGAGATAAAGAGAGGGAGCAAGAACAACTCAGTACAGAAGAATTTAGAGAGGAATTAACAATCAGACAACAAAAAGTTTCTGAGAAAAATAAATCTGCTTCTAAAGTTGGCAGCATTGGTGGCTTCAGTAAAGTGTAGGAAGAAAGGTGGTATTTTTTCCATGATTTTGGGCCTAGAGGATGGAGGGCACATACAGTGGATGCTTTAGGGTAAGGAACACTAAACAATATTTGAATGAGTGGAGATTTTAGTCAAGTACCCTTATCCTCAGGGATGAAAAAGAAACCCCAGATACAGCAGTTCTGCGTTTTCAGCAAGATCAAAAATTTCTGTATCATTAGATTTGTCTTTCCCTCTGGAACAAAAATAATTCCCTTCTAGTCATGAAAGAGACCAATTTAATGTTACATATGAGCCACAAGCTTTGTCACAGAGAAGTCAAAGATCTTCCTCAAATCTGCAAAACAAGTTACTAGTAAGAAGACCAGACTACCAGAATCATGATTCACAGCCCCTTACTCATGTTATCTCAATTTTGACTTAAAATTTGTGCTTTAATCCATACAGGACTTTTAGTTCTCTCATCAATTTATTATTACTGACTTCACCAGTTCCAAGCCTAAGGAAAGCTACAATTCAGACAAAAAAGTGTTTCTTCCAAACAACTCCCATCAAATTTACCCCTCAGAAAAACCTTCTATCAGCCAAGCTTACTGCTGAGTCTTAAGGTTGCTGAAGATGCTGATCATTTTAATTTAAGATCTTCAGTCTAAACAGAAAATTCAAGGTTATGAAACTTCATTGCATAAGCAGAACTCAGAAATTACACAGTGTTGCTCCTTTATGACATTTATTTAGGGATTCTCAAGAACATTACCCTTTTTTCTATACCATTTCACAGAGGAAGAGTGTTTATTTTGGACTCGCTGAGGAACTAAATCTCTCTGCCTCAGTTTTACCGGAAAATGGTAAATATTTTACAGGACTTTGCATTGTCTCATAATCATGGTACCTGAAATCCTTCATTTTGTCACCTGATCTGTGTATATTTTTAGTCATTACAAAGAGGGTTCTGGCCAGCTGAAGTAATTGAGAATTTTATGAACAAGAAATACAGATAATGCAATTTCTACAAAACTGAAATGTACCTGTAAATGCCATGATCTTTGGTATCATCAGAAGATTGTCAGGTTCTTTCCACATCTCACTGAACAGGCTGCCTAAAGGTTGGATGGTAATAGGTGATTTGATGTCACATGCATATTGATATAAAAGTATGTGATTTATAGAGGTCACATGTGTTTTGGTGAAAATAATATACTTGGGGACATGTCTCAGCATTCTACTAAGGAAATTTCCTTACTTTCAGCATCCTTAGTCTTTCCCATTTCTCTTCTAGATAACTCTTCACTGTCAGATTTGTGTCACTAAACCTGGGATTAATTTTAGCCAAATTTAAGTATTAAGATGCGGTCAAACCCTAAATTTAACAGGGTTGAATGGGGAGAGTTAGAGAATAATTCACCCTATAAAAACACCCACCAAAATCAGCTGGGTTGATGAGTCTCTGAAGAAGCTCATCTTTGTGTTCTCTATAAGGACAGTGTAGATAACTAGTCTGGACTAGAAACCAACTTTTAAATGGCTAAATTTAGATGACATAAAGAGCAATCTTAGTAATGACCCCTGTGACAACTTGATGACCTCATTCTTCCACTGTTCACTTTTCTCCAAAACCCTGAATAAAAAATAAAATTTAATAACTTCTGCAGAGCTGGAGATGGGGAGCCTCATTTTCTGCTTCTTTACACCAGAATCTGAAAACCCTGAGCTCCCCTGCCTCCCAAGAGCAGGGGCCCAGATGACAGGAATCAAAGCCAAAGACATTGTAAGGGTAGGAGAAGTCAGGCACAGCCACCCCAGAACAACATTTGTGGTTAACACAGCAAATTACGAGGTGCACCACAGTATAAAAAAGAGCTTGTTGGGGCCCCTGAGAAGATCACAGAACCTGTAAGACAAAGTTTTTGCTGTGAAATACTTTCAGTGCCTTCCTAACTGGTCTCTACCAGGGCTTGCTGTATATAATCTAGACCCAAAAGCATTTCCTTCACTCTGAGGATTTATGCACAGTATTGGTGGCACTATTGGTTTTTGTTACCCTGTGATTTTATAATATGCATCACAATTAAAGGCAGAATAGGAGTTTGAACAGACTTCTGGTTTCCTCTGCTCTGTAAAAGTAATAAAATCCCCTCTAACAAAACAAAAAGAGGGCACACGTACAGGTCACTTCTCAAGCATGTCTGTGGCAATATGCATAGATATACAAAAATCTCATCTATATGTCTGTATATTTACATTTTTTATATAAATATATATATATTTGCTTGGGGGTTTTGCTGGTGTTTTATTTTTTTTAATTACTATTTTATTTTATTTGGAACAGTTGGCAGCTGGTGACTGAAAATTATTTTGAGTTTAAAAGTCAAAGAAAAGTTTAAATGACCTTAGAGGGCTAAGCTGTGTACTTGTAAGACCTCTCGTATGATCTCTAGAATTGCTGTTGACAGATAGAGCCTGATTGACTGAAAATCAATGTGATCAGATGTTTTTATGGATTATAGTGGCCTCAGCTAATTACACAAGATTGTCTTTCTAGATCCAAAAGGTTTCAAAGCAAACTCCGGGCAGATGTATGCAAGAGTAATCTGCAGACTTGACAGTTTATCCTAATTATCTTTTATAATAGCAGAAACTGGATCATCTCTGAACTACTAGAACAAATAAGTTCTGTCTTAGTATCCCAAAGCATAGCCACCTTTACTCCCTCTATATGTGCCTTCAAGCATTTGTTTTAATGGTTAGAAACACATCTCTGCATTTTACCTCAACTTTCCAGCTTTCTCATAGTCAATACCTGCCTTCCTTGGTCTTTTTTCACTGTGGAAATTAATAGCTGATGTGGGGGATTGGTTATTATAATTTTCTTTTATATCTCTCTTAGTTAAAAAAGAGAAAGAAAGGGAAGAGCCCAAAACCACACTTCTTCTGGGCTCTGTAAAAATGGGGGGATGGGTCTGTTTTGTTTTATTTTATTTACTTGATGCTATTAATCTAAAACCATATTTTCAGTTAAAAAAATAAGATATGAAAAATATTAAATAATTTGCTTTAGATTGAATTACCTTCCCTGCTCAAGCCCCAAACTCTGGCTGGTTTTTCATTATTCTTAGGCACATCATGCAATCCTTGGAGGTGTCCTTGAAGTGTAAGGAGTTGGACTTCAATGTTACTTGTGCATCCCTTACAACTTGGGATACTCTATGTTTCTCTATTATTATTATTATTTCTGTTTTATTTTGACTGTTAACTAACTTTGTCTGTGGCTTGTGACTATATCTAGGTCTACAAATTGTGTAATCTATCTAAACTAGTGTTTTACCATGGTCCTACTTCAGACTAAGAAGAATCCTTTCTTTCCAAAGTTATTTGTGACAAGTCAGAAGAGTGCTTTGGCTGCATTATCAGTATTTGTACATTTAGGGCATTCCCCAATCATATAAAAGCTCAAGGCATAAATCCCTGCTTTGAAGCTCTTTTTCCCTGGCCTGAGAACACATTCCTGGAAGACATTACCTTAAAAACAATCTTTCCACAAAAGTATTTCAATTTCCATAATCCCACCTACCTTTGGAACGAGTTCATGATGGAAAAAGACAAGTTACTTCTTGGTAAAATTCCCTGTAGTCTTTGCCAGTTTTGGCTTTGTCTTCATTTCTCCTGCTCAAGAACAGGGATGAGGATAACAATCTTCATTTGATGGACACTGGATCCCAAAGCCAAGAGGCTTTGAATCAAGGGGGTTTATGAGCCTGAATTAATTTATACAGCTAAAGTTCTTTGAAATCCTGTGCCACAGGAGTTATTGAGATGTAAATTCCTGGAGCCATGACAGTCCCCTCCTTTCAGTCAGAGTGAAGCAATACTCTGAAACACTCACTGCTTTGGCCACCCCAGCATGGTAACTCACAATGTGAGTTCATATAACTTCATTGGAAAATTATCCCAGACTCCAGAAAAAAAAATGTGTCTTGATACTTGTCATGGAGACTAATGAAATGGGGAAAAGGAGATTTATTTTTTAAACCATATAAACCAATTAAGCCAATTATATCTCTGCCAACATTTGGATATGGAGTCATGATGTCAAATATAATTGGTACTACCCAACTGAGTTAAGAATTCTTGAGATTTCAGAAAGGATAACATAGAATGTGAAAACATTTACTCAGTGAGGTGAGGGCACTCTGCCTTGAGGAGTTACCTTAGCCTTCATACCGACTCCTTTTTTTTTTTTTTTTAGCTTATTTTTGTCACTTTCATTATATTTTGACTCTTTTGGAAAATACTACAAGCTCGCTTACCTGGTTGACATTTACACCCACTCAGTGCTTTGAGCACAGTTCAGCCAAAGTTTTGTGAGGGTCTATTGACCACACTGAGTTATTTTAATATCCTTGCAAGGTCTTTACACTTTCTCTGTAGCAAGGAAAAGATAGTGATAAAAAACCATAACAGATGCATCATAACTTAAAGAAAATGGTCACCCAATTTCAGATTAGTCAGTATGGTCAGATTGTAATTTAAGTGCAGGCCCACAGATGACTACACAATTGATAAGACACTAAACCACTATAAACGGCCTTCATGCTACCTTTAGAGTGTGGAGAAAGTCAAGAGCTCCATTCCTTCCTTCCATGGACCCAAATATAGCATTATTTTGCACTAAAAATATGGTGAGAATGACTGTGCACATCCCACTCATCACACCTTGTGATGGTGTCTCAGTGTTAGCATCGTGTAGTGAGGTGTATTTTAGAATCAGGCACTGCAAAGGACTATGGCATGACCAGAATGCCCAAATTCACCTTGGCTGAGGAATTGCCTGGGCAGAGTAGACCTCAGCAGGCCCGGGGTCACATTAAGAATGAGATGTGATGCTGGCCATAAATCAGTGCACAGATCCTGTCGTGTCTAAAAATGGAGACAGATTTTGGAGGTGCAGAAAATGGAGCCCTTCGGCTGGATATGGTGCTGATATGAAAGAAAGATGCTCCTTTTGGGCTTGGTGTAAATATTGAAGAAGGGGTGATTTGGTGTGGTGGTTCCTTCTGATCAGCAGCACATGTGACACCCACGGTGGTGCCAGTGAAGTTGCACAAATCCAGGTCTCTGCTGGATCTCTCAAACTCCAGCCAGAGCAAGAACTGGCCCTGTCAGAGAGGACCAGAGTCCCACCTGCAACAGACACTATGGAAAAGGGACCCAGTCCTGCCCTAGGCTGCCCCATCTCCAGACCACATTTTTCTTGTCTTTTCCATTTTGGACCTTAAGCAACTCACTCACATTCGTCTTTGATTCCTTGTGATGCTACTTTCTATTCACATCTTCTTCCCCTGATCCCTCCCTAACCACATACAGTGTGTGGGGTAGGAGTGGGGTGAGAGCAGGTATAAACTGGAGAACCTGCAATATCATTAATGGAATTTACAGCAGCTATGAACCTGGTGCTCCATACTTTATCCCTGATTTATCATTTTTACAACATTTCACTGTGAGAGTTTATGGCAATTTATGTCATTACACAAATTATACAAATTGCCATTAACTGATGTAATGTACTATAAAGAATTGGAAGCATGAAGAAAAAAATTATTTGAATTTTTCTTCTGCATGTTTGCATTGCTTTATAGCTTAATTTATCAATTCAGTTAATTGAAATTTATATCATTAGAAGAAAATGCACTGAGGTGCTTTCTTTCCTCTTCTTTTTGTCTGCTTTTTAAATCACAGTTTCTTCTTTTTTTCTTCTTTTTATTTTTTTTTCATTGGGCCATAATTGCTGAACCTTTTCTCTGTCAAAGGAGATAAGGTGAAAATGACAACCATCATTTCTATCTCTCTCCCCAGAGACTGAACATATCACCTCTGTGTTAAATTTACCTCCACACATCTTTGCTTTAGGCTTGTGAGTTAATCCCAAACAGTCCCTTTAATTCTGAAAATATAACACATTTTTGAGAGAGGAAAAAGCAGCCTTTTAGTTGCTTAATCACTCCTTGTTTTTTAGACAACTTTCAGTCTCCAAACAGAAATTATGGTCTGTCACTGAGTGGTTTATTCCAAAGCTACCCCTCCAGTAGCTTTAGTAAAAGCAAAATTATAGGGCAATATTAATTCTTCATTGCAGATGAACCTGAATCATTATCCAGGTTCTTTGTGTGATATGAGCTAGTAAAACAGAAACTAAGAGGCCATCCTTCCCACAAGAGTTGCAAAATCTGATGAGAGAAAGGGCAATTTACACCAATTTACAGACAATGGCTGTATAAAGAAGAACAACAACCTCGATGCAAAAGACAGGCTCACAGCACCTTCCCTGCTGCTTTCCCATTACACAGCTTTTCATTTGGAGGATTGAAGGAAAGGTAAATTGAAAACATGTGAAGGGAATTTGTTTTTCCTGTTTCACATGTGAGCTGTTCTCATACTGAAGGAGTCTACGAGCCTGACAGAGAGAAAAAGGAAGAAATAAAATCAACAGCTTCTCAGCTGAGTGTTTACATGGCCTCAAAAGTAGACTGAAATCACTCCAGTGCTAACAAAGCAGGTGGTTTTTTTTCTATTATTGTTGTTTTAAAATAAGCTATAACTGGGACAAAAAGCTTGAAATCCAGAAATTACCAGGATTTTAAATTTTTTGCAAATTCTCTTTATATTCTGAGTTGTGCACTATGTAGAAGTGACAGCCTGATTCATACAAAGGACAGGAACATTTTCCCTGTGCCTGATTACAATGGATTTAGCCATATAGACACTTCATGCATTTGTTCTAGGAGTATTGCCTCTTTAAATCACTTTGGACTGTTTGCTTCAAAGACTGCTTTTCATGCTCATTAAGCACAGACTATCAATGCACAGAGGCCAAAAGGGTGTTTCCACCTTGCATGAGGAAAATGCCTCAGCATTAGCTGGGCAGTGCAAACTTGTCCTCTCATGATGAGATTGACCAAGGCCGTTTCCTGGTGCGAGGTGGTTTTCCCTCCTGTTCCCTGCTCTTGAAGGGTTTTGTGCTTGTACTACACTTTCTCCAGTGCAAATCTTTCTCCTCCTTGAGGGTCATCCACATCACTGGGCTACTGAGCACGATCCATCCTTGGTTGCCTCTCACTGGTCCCACCCTGTGTATGGCCTACCCTTGTCAGGAGGAAGAGATGTGAACACAGATCTCTATTTCAGACGAGTGCTCTGGCCAATATAACGCAAGAAGGAACTGTTTTTCCTTATTTCTAGATAAAAATAAATATGTTTGCAGTGCTTGGGAGGTGAACTCAGCTTCGTCAATACACCTTATGCTTATCCAACCATTTTCCTCGAGGACAGGAAAACTTTCAGTGAAAGGCACATTAGTTGTTGAATCTCAAACATCCAAAGACAGAGAAGGACCCCAGGATATTCAAACCAGCCATGACCATGGTGCACCTCTAGAGGAATTGCAAAACAGACATGTAAGTATTCAAACACTTTTTTTATTTAAAAGCTGTGAGCTTGGAGATAATTGCACTGCAATTCCTTTCAGCTAATTTTACCCATCCAGAAGTTGGTATATACTTTGCGAGGTTATTTGTATAGACTCTAAATTCAGTCGGGACATAGAGAGAGATTTTTATGTATTAGATTCTTATCTTTTCCTGGCTCTTCCCTTTACCCTAGGTGCTTTGATTTTAGCTAAATAAAATAGGGGAAATGTACTAAATTTTAAATGGCTATAAACAAATGTAAAGTTTTAAGTATTACCTGTCAGATCATGTTTCAAACCTTCGCTTACAGAGAAACTGAAGTGTTGATTTGGTTTCGAAATTTGCACTTTTTCTTCTAAGTCCAGATCTTTATAAAATCAGTGGGAGACAGGGATCCAAGTACCGTTTCCTAGATTTTCAGGCCTTTATATTTTTTTATTATGCAGCCCTCAAAAAGACTCTTATTATTTGATCATTATTATTCCAGGATCCATAAAAATCAATAAGGTTCTATAGGTCTACTGAAATAGTGAATTAGCTGCAGAGTAGTTAGCTCCAAACATCTGAGGAACTGAGAAATGTTTTTTTGAGAAAAATAGGAAGAAAAATAAAGCATTAATTGACTTTGACATTCAGAGTCAGTAAAGCATAAATATACTTTCTCATCTATCCTGCTTGCTTTATTGATTTTGATTTCTGCTCAGCTGACTACAAAGAACACTCCAAGCACAGTGCAAACTTTGACCAAACAGTAAAAGTTATGGAGCAATGAGCAAAAAGGCAAAAGTTAGGGCAAATGTTCAACTGCTAATGCAAAATCTTTTCCTCAAAGGATAGGTAAATTTGATGCAATTGCTTTTATTACTAATTTTACTTCACTGCACTTCAATGTGCACCTAAAATTCATCCATTGAAAATTTAGCCCATATGCACCACAATCAAAAAAATCTCTAGGGAAACGTGATCATATGCTGTGATGACTTTCTAGGGAGCAGCAAAAACAAAGGAAAAATAGCTACTACAATTTCAAGACAGAAAGGGCAAACTTGAGTGAAAAAGAAAAAAAAAGAGGATGGGAAATGAGTAACTTACAGCAAATGTCTTAAAAAAATAAAAATTACCCTGAGCTGGACGCTATTACATCATTAGAGGAGACTCAGCAAAATATTTTAATAAATTGTGCACTTTTGTAGAAAATAGAATTTTCCACTGAAATATTTTGTTTCCCCATCGTTTTTCAAGAAACTTGCTATATTTTCAATTGTTATGGAGTCATCTTTCACAGCAGAGGGAAATAGTGTCATCCATACAGCCAGTGACAGTGACAAATTTTCATGAACTCGGAAAGTGGGCAGGAAGTTGTTTGTCCTATCTAAGAATGTAGGCCAAGGAATTTGGAAAATAATAAATTAAAATTGGGATTTCTCATTAACAATATTTTTCATAACAGTAGATTAGTGTGTAATATCTGCCCCTTATTTTTTACCCATAAGATGGCCTATATTTGAGAATATGCTTGTAAAAAAACAATTGGGAATGAATGTAAAAGATCTGTTGAATATAGAGGGGATGCTGAAGAACAAAATTTAGAGAAAAACAGGGGATGCAATGGAGAAAACACAAGTAATTTTTTATTTCTACATTCAGCTATTTCAGTTTTGGAGACTTTCTTGAGGGACTAATGAGCCCTGGGAGCAGCTAGCTGAGTTTTTCCAGCAACTAGCAGCATTTGGAACTGAACACATGTTTCAAGTCCAGCAGCTGCTCCTCTCTTTCTAAATTAATACAGCTTTTTGGGAGGTTTTAATAAGTCCAGAGAAAGGGGCAAAATAGAAAGTATAGACAGACAAGGAGAATTAAAGTACATTCAGTAACCCCTGCTTTTAAAGCTTTGCTAAAATTTGTAAGGTTTTAGCCTGGAAGAGAGAGCCAGAGTGACGTATCTGCTCACACAGCAGCAACAGATATTTTTTTTCCTTCACCTGACATGACCCCGTACACACAGTCCTTGGATTCTTCACTGATTTTGTCAAAGGATATTTTTGTTAGCAGCAATCTTGGAAACAGTGGAGACAATGGAACTAAGGCATTTCAGGACATCTTACGGAGTCCCATGACAATAAGGCTCCAGCATTACAGTTCTTATTGACTAGCCATGGGTTTGAAGCTGGTGCCCTGGAGGTGAAGAGCACATTTGCTCAGTCTAAATTTCTTGAGTGCAACTGGTAAAACAACATATGTCATAACAATATGATGCTCAGTTCTGGATCTGAGCACAAGGATTTATTAAAAAATTGAGGAAGTTTTTACATTCACATGCACTGGAACACCACAGACCAAAGTGGAGTATCTTCATGAATGAGTACTCCCCACAGTTTTATCACCATCAATCCATTGACTCCAGTACTGAGTGTGGATGGTTATCCCATTGCTGAAGGAAAGCATTTAGAGAGCCAAGAAAACAGAAAGATTTCATAACATTAGTGCATCAATTCAGCTAATCTGGCTACCACTGCTTGATCCTGTCATCTCTGTCTAGAAGGCCAGAAAAAAGGAAAGGTGCAAGTCATGAGTCATTATCTTAACAATCTATGCATATCTGTCAATCATTCAATACTTAACAGTACTTGCAAAATGATTTTGTTCCCAATTTTTTTTTGCTAGGCACTTATTAAAGTCTTCCTTAACCTTTTTTTTTTTTTTTTTTAATTTTACTTACATCTTATTTTAAATACACAAGGCCTGTCTCAATCTGTTATTTGTCTTTTATGTACAAAAGCACAGGTAGCTATACGATAATTTATATAACACTTGTTACATCCCAAAAAGGAAAAACATTTATTTTTTACTCTTTGTAAGTTCTTCAGAACTTTTAAAACAGGGGTTTAAAGTACCTCTTCCTTTCAGCTTTGTTTGTATATAAACTGATATCAATCTTTCCATTTGTGGCAGAAATATTGGAGATTTCTAACATGTCTGGATTTTATCTCTGTCAGCAATACTCTGGTGGTAGTCTTTTTGCTTCACTTCACTGGAGGTTAACCCATCCTTCAAATTAAATACTCTGAGCCTAATTTGGCCCTATGGGTAATTCAGAATGATTCACTTGACACCGTCATCTTCTTTCTACCTTCAAAGTAGAAAATAAAACCTGAAAGAAAGTCAAGTCTTAATAATACTCCTCACTGTCACCTAACCTGAATGAATCCTTTCTTCATAAAGCTTCTGGATGATGGGTATTTGCAGCTCTGTCAGAAAGTTAGTGATACTGAGCTTTTTTGGAACAAGGGACTTTTTCTGACTCAGGGACCCACCCAGCTTGCCAGGTCCTGCCATGGGCAGCCTCCTGCATCCCTGAAATCCTGCAAAATAAAGCTATCCGTGCCCCCAGCCAGAGGAAGGCCAGATTCCCACTACCTCCCCAGCCATTTTCAAATGTTGACTGAAGAACTCTCACTTAATTTCTCAATCAATTAAAAACTTAATTATTTGATGATGTTAAGTGGCAAACAATGATAATTTTTTCCCTCTTTTCAAACTGAATCTGCTGGAGAAGCAAAGATTATTGCCAGAGTTCCTGTGAATGGCATTTTAGGGCCCCAAGCTTGGTGTACAGTGTCAAACTGGATCAAAAATAACAATAAATCATATTTCTGATTGGACAGGATCAGTTTATGTCCATGAGATGACTCAAGTTAGTGAGAGCTGCTCTCAGACAGATGCTACTGACAGAGCATACACTAAGCAAGCAATTAATAAAACAAAAGTTGGGTATTTACAGCTAGTCTTCCCTACAGTTCCACATCTGGAGTATCACACACCTTATTCCCCAGATGCTTGCAGGAAACAAATCTGTGAACTGAGAGTGTTTCAACTAAGGGCCATCCCAGGCTTAGAACATTGTAGGAAGCAACTTCACTGACCAAAAAAAAACAAACAAAAAAAAAAAAAAC
>VXAC01006547.1:224790-273138 GCA_013399225.1 Rhipidura dahli | reverse complement strand
AAAAAAAAAAAAAAAAAAAAATACAAGGATAAGTCTCAGGCTCAGGCTGTCTAGTCCAAGGCAGAAGCATTGTTAGACTGCTCATTTATCAGAAATAGAAGGCAGGAGTCTGTGAACAGGGGAAGAGTATGGTGAAGAAATCTGGTGAGGTAGCTAAAGTTCTGTAGTGATCTTCTCACCTGTATAATGTCTTCTACAGCAGAGGGAAGCTTCTCTTCTTTATGTAATCAACACTTGATGCAAGCGTCAGTCTTTCAAGACTCTGATCAGCCTGGTAACTGAGAGAAACCATCCACCAGTCATTAAAACTGGACAGGTCTGAGGTAGGTCCTGTTGGTTACTGACCTGAGCTCCCTGTTATGAAGTGTTAGGACATGGAAATTAAATCTGGATCTTCTTGCTGCCATTCTCTGCTCTTAACATACCCAGTTTAATGAGCTCCCTCCATCCCAATTAGGCTGCTGAATTTGCTGTCTTTTCAGGATGACACCAATATGCCCCTCTAATCCCAGCTCCTGACTGGCTGGTTGTGGCTTCTCTGTGGGACAAGAGCAGCCTGAGTGAGGGGGGACACCAGCACAATGTGTCAGAAAGGGAAGGGACATGAAATTGGTGTGGGGACAGCCTGTGATGTGTGCTGCAGGCCAGTCCCACACAGTGGGATCACAGGGGTTAAAGCTCAGGGAATTTCCAACCCCTGGAGACTCATAGTTATGGACCTCCAAGACCATCCTGTCATAAGCACAGGTAGAATATACCTCTGGTTGTCCAGACTGGGTTTTCTACACACAAAAGATGAAAAAATTTTTTCCTCTCCAGATAACTTGGTTTATATGAAGATTACAAGTGAAGTCGCCAACACAGAGAGCAGCGTCCACCTTCAGTGGCAAACTGTACTGAATTTATCTCACAAACCTAAATGTGTTACATGTAGAAGCCGGGAAATATAGAGAAAATGATAACACTTTGTGTTATATCATTACCAGAAGAAACATTTTATGTCAGGAATTATTAGGCCTTTACTTCACCTGAGAGGAAGTAAGAAAAGAAACATATAAAGTTAGGAAACTATTTCCTAAGGAAGACTTTGAGGATTTTATAAAAATATCAATTTAAAATAGATATATAATATATCTGAATATGCAATGTAAACCAACAAAGGCTGGTGTCCGTGGGAGGATCACTGGCGTCCTCATTATTAATTTATTTAGGTTCATGTCCCTTTCAGAGATATTAAAATATTATTTGCACACTTTTAGAAGACTTTAATGGATATTTAATCTGCACAATGAAGTCACAGAAGGAGTGGGTGACAAAAAAAAAATCTAAGGATTCCTAATTCTAGGTTTAATATTCCTACCTTAATCAGTGTAATCAAGTGGGATATATAACCTGGCACTCTATAAAAAACAAAAGAGTGAAGCAGCATTTATATTTTATGAGTTTTGGAGAGTTTTTTTGCAATGGAAAGGCATTCAGTTTTTAAGGAGGCAGTTTAGGGAGACACTTTATTATCAACCAAGGAAAAAGAATATTAAAAAAAAAAAATCCTGTGTTGATAATCTTGAATAGTGAAATCCTGTTAAGTTAGGGAAATAGAAAAAAAAAAAACCAAGTACAAATTCTTAAATACAAATTTATTGTTTCTATTAAATTGTCAGTGATGAAACAAATCCATACAGGTGAATATACTGAATTAAGTTTTCAAGTTATGCAGACTATACCTCTTTTCTATCACCTCCCAGCCATTGCAAACTGAACAAGGTTCTAAGACAACTGAGCATTTCAGAAACCTAATCCAGCTGTAAATTTACGACTAATATATTACCCAGCAGTTTCCATTGCATTATGTACTAAGTTTATTTAGTTGTGATGGAGGACTCAGAAGAGTCTTTTAATGTTCCATGACACAGAGAACAGTAGTATTAAATACCTGAGTAACATTCTTCATGAAAAAGTGTCCTCTCACTGTTTAGGAAAAAAACCCCATACATCGGTGTTTTGCAGTTAGTTTGGTATCTATTCAGTCTCTGGCCTTTCTGACAAGGATAGCATTGACTGCCAGGGATTATGGGACTTGAATTTGGTTGTTCGGAGCAAAGCCATCAGTGTATTCCATGGGCTTGTCCCTTCAAAGGTCAGGAAATGTCAATGCAGTCATGTAAATGAAAACTGTGTGTGATATAAACCATAGGTTTCAACATTTCTCTTCCCTCCTACATTGAATGTTTTCATAGCCCATTCACAAAGTCACCAAGGAGACAAACTAGGAGAGAACCCTATCTAACTGGGACATATCTGAATAAGCACAACACCTATTTGGTAAGTAATCACACAACATCCTGAAGGATAAACCACTCCCAGCAAAGCCAAAGTAGTTTGCCCTGATCAGGTTATCCCTCACATGTGGGGATCCCCTGTAACTACTTGGGTGCAGCCATAGAGGTGTAAAGCCAGGAAATGTGAGAGAAGTGCTTGTGCACCATCCACCAAGAAAATTCTAATCTCACCTGTCATTCACAAGGAGGCTGTAATATCCATGGAAATGCATTGTAGACTTTGCTGCTTTTATTCTGGAACTGTTTAGTGCATTTACATTTTCTATGAAACTCAATCAACTTTCCAGCTTTTCTTTCTGAACCTTTTATTTTTCCCATTAGTCTGTTAATAATTGTTGCTTTCCTGGCATTCTTGTTCTGTTAGGTTATTATGCATTCCTCAGCATTCTGAAAAATGAAAAATGGAAAAAATCACATGCTTTTCAGCTGACTTAACACTGCGTAAAATGCTGAAATTATTAATTGAACATCTTGATTATAAATTAGGTGGAAATAATGTTGAAGAAGCAGCCCCTAGTCATATAGGTTTATTATTAGGGCTACATACTGAATGATTTGAATTCTGTTCTAGTAGTGGTAAATATAGTTATTATGGAAGAATGTGAGCTCGTGGATTTTGGCTGAATGTCAGCTGAATCAAGCAGGGTATTTCATTTATAATTTAAAATTGCATGTCCTAAAACAATGTCTGTGTTATCTCCTGCTTCCACCCTTCCAAGAGTAACGCGGTTATGATCTTACATAAGATAAGGAAATTATTTCAGCCACTACAGAATAACTAATTGCCAATAATACTGTTGTCAGACGTCCCTGTGTGCAACAGCACCCTACTGTGCTAAGCTCAGTAGACTCGCAACACAAAGTGTGCAGTGCATTTATATGATGACTGAGGAATTGCAGCTGTTATGGCAGATTTCATCATTAATGCTGGTGATGTTAGATGACCTTATACAGCTTGTTTGGATGCCAGACTCATTAAGTGGAAAGATATTATCCAGACTTCGTGGGTGCAGCTTTTACTCCCCCGGTGTATTTAGCAGGGCCAAGGTTTCGTGATAAGAGTCACTCAGTCGGATACCACACAGTTCAATGCTGCCTCATAAGTCATAATTTCTTATCCTCCTGATTTAGCTTAGTGTTACAGATTGTATATCTGTTGGACTATAAGTTGTGCTTTAGTCTGTGTTTTACACTGACCTTGGTAGAGTCCCAGGCTCTCTGAGCCATTTAGGCACCACCATAATAGATATGTTAAGCAACAGCTACAATTGTTCTCGTCTATCCAGGTAGGCTTGGAGCTCAAGATCTGCTGCTTGACAAATGTGCTGCCTCACCACTGCCGCAGCACTGCGAGGGAACCCTATTCATCTTAACAAATAATGCAAAAGCAAAGGTGTATCTGGTTTGAGGGAACTGAAATGTCCATCTATGTTTGTTTGGGGGCTCTGTAGGGTTAGGGGAAAGGTTTGCCTGAGAGGTTAAGAGCTTATCTCTGTCCTAGATTGAAGAAAACTCTTAAACCTGAACAGCTTTTTCCTTGAGGGTGCAGAAATATGATGAGACCTTCATTATTTCAAATTTCAGATAACTCTATTTCTCACTGTTTTGTTTATCTCCTTTCAACTGTAACCTGCTTCTGCCCTTATATAAGAAAAAGACCCAGTGGTGGGTGGCAATCCACCAGGCTGTCACCTGGTAATCTGTTTTAATTTCCTGGCTCTTGTTGTTCATTTGAGAGTTCCAGACTCACTTCTGTGAGTTGCTAACTGGAAGCAAGCCACTAGGAGACAAGGATTTCTTATACCAGTGCAGGGTACTCTGTACCACCCAGGATTGCTCCTTGTGGCCTAGACTCTCCTTCTGGACATAGTGAAAATCCTCAGGAAAGTAGGGCTATGCTATATTCTTCTGTGCAGAAACAGCATACAGGGGAATAGCCAAGAACATGTACAAAAAAGCAAACAATTTCTACATTTTCCAATTCTTCAATCCCTTCTCCATATCTGTATGAAGTAAGATATACTTTATCTGCCTATATATCAATGCCCAGGTAAAGGAATAAGGAAATAGTGCTCTGAACTGACTAAAAAAAGAAAATGCACAAAAAAATCCCAAGAAAAATATATATCTGTGCAAAGATCCTTCCTTAGTTTCCATGTGAAAAAGTCAAGGCAGCTGTAGTTAAGAGAAGGTACAGACATTTAACAAGAAACATGAGTTTGAAGAGCATCTTGATAAGTCATAAACCTTAACAGAGTTCTGTGGTGATTCCTGTGCAGGAATATCAAAAAAAGCTTTACCTAAGAGCATTCAATGCTGCTGACACAGAAGGGACCAGAACAACGTCAGGGCAGATTTCTTATGGGAATCTCACCCACACTGTCTCAGTGGGGATGGCTGGAATTGTGTTTTCAAGTGATTCCTTTAGGGAGGAGGGCCTCTTCTGTTCCATGTATTTAAACACTGGCTGTGGATGACAACTGGACAAACCATTAAGACCACCAGATTGCTTTCTGAGGCACCAATCTGAAAATTGTAGGTGAAATGGGAAAAAAATAACTTGACTAGAAAGGGCAGCTTGCCTTGTATCAGCTTTACATCATGGGTGACCACTGTTGTGAAACTATTGTGAAAAAATATATGTGGCTTGAAAGTCACAGAAGTGTGGCTTGTTTTCCTGGGCTACATCTTCAGAGGTTGTTGTGGCATTTATCTGTGCACCCTAAACTTCTGACTTTCCAGAAAATGTGCAAGGAGGTCTGCTAAAGTCAGAAACAGCAATACAGCAGCCTCCTCCTTTCTGGGAAACACAGAATCACTGAATTGTTTAGGTCAGGAAAGACCTCTAAGATCACTGAGTTCAACCATTAACCCAGCACCACTGTGTTCACCTCTAAACCATGTCCCCAGATACCACATCCTCAATTTTGAACACCTTCAGGGATGGTTATTCCATCACTTCTTATTTCCAATATCTGACCACCCTCTCAGTGAAAAGATTTTTTTCCCAACATCCAATCTAAACCTCCACTGTGCATCTTGTGGCCATTTCCTCTTGTCCGGACAAATTTAGGACCCACAAAACTTATATGGCTTACTGTCTGTATTCCTTGATCTTCTCACCTTGGCTGTCATAGGCATGTGACATCTGTTCTGACAGTTCATGCATCTGACACCCCATTCATGGTAAGGCCCAAGATAATGTACAATTCCCCACTAGATTAAGGACAGCCTGCAGAATGTACTATCAGTTTCTCTTTATGTGTGTATTCTTTTCCAAATGTACAGTTAAATATATAAGCTTTCCCTTACTGATCAAACTTTATTCTGGACTGACAAGTTTCCTCGGCACTTGGTTTACGGCTATTTCTTCTGTTCTCAGTGTTAAATCAATTGACAGCCTTGGGGTAGGAAGGAATTGTGCTAAAGAAGAGGTCACTGCTGAGCTGTCTTTGTTGTGTTTGTATTGTTTTCCTAGTTAGTGTGAGGAGATGCCAATTTTTAGAGAACAAAAAAGAGTAAGCTTTAAGATAAATACATGTGTTAGAAATCCTCAAAAGAGTGGCAGATGGAAAAATAGAAAGAATTCAAAATATTTATTAAGGAATAGAAGCTTTTAATGTAGAATTACCCAGAATAATTTGGCTTGGCTGTCTGATCATAAACAACATTATCTGGCCATATCCAAACTCCGATGTTGAGGTATTAAAGAATGAGGTTTCTGCTACAAAGAGAGAAATACAGCAGGACTGGTATGGGGTTATTAAGCAGTCAATAACTAATGTTTTTGTAGCTTTCTGCCTCTTTCTGACACAAATTCTACAAATTTATACAGTGATTTTTTTACTATAATTATGTAGCAGGAAATCAGCAAGGTAACATTCTCCTGTATTGGCATCTAGACCTAGTCTTAACAATGTATTTACAAGGACAAGCTGGACAATATATTTATAAGGACAGGCTAATTGCTTGAGGATTTCTAAATACTAAATATCTTCTTGTGAAATGCAAGAAAGTTTTTTTATTTTTTAAAGCTTCTTGCTCAGCTTTTGGAATGTAGATCCTCATTTGTAATATGAAAAGTATTCTGAAAATGTTCTAGAAATTTGGAGCTACACTAAAGGATATCATGGCTCATCCATCCGGTTCCTTCATCAGCCTGTGTTAGCTCCAAATGCTCCAGAGGAAAATGAAAAAAGACCAAAATTATCAGAAGCAGTATGTTCCAAGATACACATCATAAAACACAAGTGGATAAAATGATACTCCAATATGTAGTTGTTGCTTTTTACCATGAATTGCAATACTTCATTTCCTCAGCTGTGGTTTTTTTTTTTTCCTTAATATTTAGGTCATAAAAAACATGGGTGTAATTATTGCAACTTAATGTCCATTTTCTTGTGTTTAAAATATTTTAAAAAAAATATTCTAGGCCATGTAGCTGGTGTTTAGCATCTAGCAATGGCTGGCATAATACATTTGTGAAAATGGTATATGGTCATAGAAAAAGTGTGCCAGATTCTGAAAAGGTGTTTGAATACTTAGAAACATTGAATCATAGAAAATTTTATGTTGGAAAAAGGCTTTAAGACCATTGATCCCATTGAGATCACTTCCTTGTGCAGTCTGCCCCGATGTTTAATAACCCTCTCAATGAATAGATTTTCCCTAATATCTAATCTCAACTCTGCCGCGTCCCCTAGCCAAGCACAGTTTATAATCCAAGAGGTGGAAAGCCTCCGAGCAGAGGGAGGGACGCCGCTTCCAGGGATCGGACCCTGTGACCGCTGGCAAGGGCGAACAGGCTCCGCGTCTGAAGGACGGATCCTAGTAGGGGACCTCGCACCTCGAGTCCGCTGGGTCCCAAAGGAAGCACCCTTCCGCTGGGTGTCGACACCTCCAATGATACCGAACACAGGCAGGCGGCTTGTGGCTTTCGAGGGAGAGAGGAGTGGCGAGAGAGAGAGGGAGACCAAGAAGGGTAGGCAAACAGGTTTATTCCAGGTGAGGGTGAGGGAAGATCTCCACCGATTTCTAAGCAGACAGGATCTTTTATACACAGATAAAACCAGGGAGGGGTCAACCAAGGGAACCAATGAGATTAAACATTACAACATCATTAACCAACCACGTCACACTTGCGGGGGGGGGAAAACACATCAATCAAATAAGAACCAATTACTCGACGCCAACGGGGGAACCTTCTAGAAACTTGGCCTGACTGACAGCCTTGGCCCTCCCCCAGGGGCGTAGAACCAGCCTAAAGACCCTCCCGAGAACAAACCATTATCCCGAGAGGAGAACAAGGATTATACCAACAGGTCCAACATCAAGTCCTTCTTTATAATTCAGCCTCTGCACTGTCCTCCGTCTTAATCTCCTCCAGCCATCTCATGGCAAGGGCTGGAGCAGCTACTGGAGCTGTTTGGGCCCCTTCACAACTCTGGTGCAGGTTGAGGACATTTCCTCTTTTTTTTTTAATTTTTTCTTATGGTGGGGAAGAAACTGACTCCCACATTGCTACAACCCCCTTTCAGATGGCTGTAGCCAGGGTGTGGTCACTCCTGAGCCTCCTTTGCTCCAAAATAAACAACCCCAGCTCCCTCAGCTGTTACTCATATGACTCATTTTCCAGCCCCTTCCCCAGCTCCCTTGCCCTCCTCGGGACATGCTGCAGCCCCTCAATGTCCCTCTTGTTAAGGGGTCCAAAACTGACCCCAGGATTTGAGCTGGGGTCTCAGCAGTGCTCAGAACAGGTTCATGGTCACTGTCCTGGTCCTTCTGGCCACTACTGCTGACACAATTTGGGTGCCTTTGGCCTTTTTGGCCACCTGGGCTCATTTTCAGCTGTTCTCAACCCGCACCCCCAGAGACTTTCCCCACCAGGCAGTTTTGCAGCCTCTCTGCCCCAGCCTGAGGCTGCAGTGGGTTGTTGTGACCCAAAAGCAGGATCCAGCACTTGGCCTTGCACCTCACACAATTGGTCTCAGCCCATCTATCCAGTCTGCTCAGGTTCCTCTGGACTTAATGAGACACAGACTGCATTCCTATTATCTTATTCAACATTAAGGGTCTCTTGTTATCTTCATTTCACCCTTAGTTTCTTCTATTTGCAGCAGACATTTGATGTAATGAAAAATCAGAAGTGGAAGTAGAAAATATTCTTTCATTCTGAGATTCCTTTTGATACCAGGTAGAGCTGTCTATGTTCATGATCAAACTGCTAGCAAAGAAGGAATCTGAAATAAAACAGAAAGTCAAACCTTACATTATGAAACTGAACCAAGGCTTCTTTGACACTTGAAGAATATAGATAAAATGGGATGATTTTATTAAACAAAACACATACTGGGGTGCTGGAGAAACTCAAAAAGTTACATCTGGGATTTCAGCTAATTTGGTGTTTGAAATGGTAAGTTAGATATGTTTTAAACAAAGGAAAAAGTACTTAGGTTAAACTCTATATCAAATAAAAACCGAACACTCAGTATTGCATTCACCCCCTTAAATTTTGTCTGTCTAAAAGTGAGGCATGCATTTTTAGCTGAGCATCAAGACACCTTCTGTACTCAGCAGAGAAAGGATATCACTTCCAGATGAACAGCAAAATTCATGAACAACTAATGCATCAACAAAAAGATATCTAAGATTGGAGTGGGGAAATCAATCACCCTCTTCCAGCAACTGTTTTTCTCCATTGCCTATGAAGAAAGTCTGGAATCGCAGTGTAAATTTGATGCCTAAAGCTTAGACAGATAAAATTAAGTGAGATGAGTCCTAGCCTAAATATCTACCACCCCATCACTTTTTTTCATGGTTGGGTTCATTGTTGTTAATGGTTGATTTCACTTTCAGCTCTTATATGCTGGCAAATTGTTCTTGCTCTCTGCTTTCCTATATATCAGGGAAATATTTATACAGTGTAAATAAACATTTCCCAAATTACAGGAAAATAATTTTTCTGCATATTTTTAAAAGAACTTACATAAAGCTCAGGTAGTAAAGTTAATATCTCAGTTGTTGTTGGAATGTTAAAGGAAACATGAAAGGAGGTGGCTTTTTCCTTCAAACCTGTTTAAAAACTTTAAACTTGCTAAGCTTCTTTATTCCTCATTCACAGATATAAGCCAGAGTTCTCAAGGATTTGCTTTTCAGAAATTATTTCTGCCCCTTTTAAAAAAAAAAAAAAAAAAAAAAAAAAAAAAAAAAAAAAATTCCTGTAAACAACAGCCCAGAGTAAATCAACATAGTCTTTGGATTTTTGATTTATAGCAATGAACTGTTTTTTGTAAATCAACCAACGATCCTCAAAGAAAGGTGCCCTGAGGCTTTAAGGCAACTGAGACTCTTCTCAGAAACCGACTTCAAGTGAAGCAACCTGGTTGAAATATCATCTTCCCAGTCTGAGCAAGCTTTTCATTTTTAATTGAAAGTAGGAGCACTGGGCTAGAATATAAAAGGCCTCTCAGTTCTCTGCCAAAGCCCCATGACACCACACATCAACACTTTTTTTTTTTAATTTATTTATCAATGAGTTAATTTACAGTTTTGGAGGGGAAATGCATACCTGGATGTATTCCACAGTGTTCTGACGTAAAGTAACCCCTGGTAGCTCCCTTTGCCAGTAGTTGAACTCATGCTGCTTAGTTCATGATTAAGGTTCAACTTCAGTGTGTTGTTATGATGCAGTGAGAAGGAGAGAGGATTATAGAGGAAATGGGAATATATATTTATATACGTAAAAAATATCTTTGTTTATTTTTTTAAATGTTTATATTCTTTCTGGTGAAAGTTTGGGAATTCTTACTTTCACTAGAGCCCAAATGAAATTTTTTTGCTGTTGTGCATATTTTCTGTAAGACTTCATGCTGAGCAAATTATAGCCACAGCAGTAGAGCATCAATGAGAGGCAGGGAAGCAAACAATTTAATCACAGTAAGAATTCAGAGCAGGTATATAACCTATATAACCTTGTGCATTTTTCATCCCACCAGCCTGAAGGTCTTTATATCTCAACTGGGGAGAACAAAAGAAGAAACTGCTCTGTGGGGCCAGACACTTGAATCCTCAAGGCTGGAAAAGACCTCCAAGGCCACTGAGTCCAACCATTGATCCAACACCACCAAAATCACCACTAAACCATGTCCCTAACTGCCATATCCACATGCCTTTGAACACGTCCAGGCATGGTGACTCCAGGAATAATCCAGGCTAATTACCCCTAGCTCCCTCAGCTGATCCTGTTGGATGGCAAAAAATATCACCAGTAAAAACTTCTCTTGAGCAAGTACTGCCAGAAAGAAGATAATTAACAAAAAACCCACCAAACAAAAAATCAGATAAAAAAATTAAATATCAGAAACCCACAGGTTTTAGAAGACCATCTTCCTCTGTCCTGCTTTTGAAAAAAAAGCCTTTAGTACCTTAAATACATATTTTCAGAAAATTGCCCTTGATTAAGCTTATCTCAAAGCACCAGTCCTTCAAAGACTTTTTAGGATGACTTGCTGGGAAGCATGGAACTATTTTTTTCTGGTTGACAGTGAATGGTTCAAGTTGTAACAGCTAATGGCAGCAATCTCAAATATGTGGTCCGAGTGGCCAAGACTTGCACTCCAGCACTGAAATCCTCAGATATTTTGTGTGGGCAATCCTTTTTAAGCAGTAAGGGATGTCTTTGAGAAGGAAAAGTTAAAATGCATTACCAAACATTACATTTAAGAAAGAAATTTTCCTCTTCAAAAGTACGTATCAGTCACATTATCAACGAATTTGCAGAACTACAGATTTCAGTGGTTTCTTCCCAGATGCCAAAAATGGAAGTGTATTCTGAAATCTGTAACAATAAAGTGAAAATAAAAGAAACAGGCTTCCTTCTGAAGCTTTTCCAAACAGTAAATACAATTATTTATCAACTTGCAGTATCGGATATACCTGCTCCCAGTGGACTCACTTAGTACCAGGAATTACTGCTGAACAGAAAGCTTATTTAATCTATTATGGGTCAGAATTTTTATCAAGCTGCTTAATTAGAGTTCTCTCCCTCTCTCTCCTTTTTTTTTAACAGCTTAATGAGGAGTTTCATCACTCCTGCCAAGATGAGTCGAGTGTTTTCAAGCAGATGAGTGTGATGTAAGTAAATATGCAATAGGATGTATCTTTCTTGTATCTTCCATTCAGAAGTAGGGTCAAGAGCTTCATTAGTTCAATAATATTTCAGGAAACTGTTTAAAACTTTTAGTAAGGGCATGATAACAGACACATGATCTTTTTCAAGCTAGAGCCTCCTAAAAGTTAAATTAGATGTTTAATGAAAATTAGTCATCTAGGCTCCTTATAAAAGTTTCAGATGGTTTTATATGAAATAAACCCAATTTTTGGAGTGTCTTTCATCAGGGAACTACTTTCACATAACATTTTAATTGAAATTATTTGGTATCAAATGGGAGAGGGAATTGGGAATAGCATCTCAGTTGTACCAAACAATGACCTCATTTGTTATACGGAAAACATTCCTTGTTGAAAATACATGAGGAAATAATAGGACTATGGTAGGGTAAACAAGTCAGCAAGTTTTTAAAAATGACTAATTAAATTTTAAAAATAACTGTAATACTGAGGCAGCTCTGGCATGAACAGACTCCACCTAAATTATGGAATTCTGAAAAATAATAGTAACTGAAGAGGATCTAACCTAATGGAGAGTGTCGCCTGTGATCTGTGAAATAACTGTGACTATCATTTGCAGCACAGTTTCTTCCCCTGTGGCCTGGATTTGCTGAAGTTCTTGTGGGCCTGTATGGTGTGATCCTGCCAGGCAGGAGCAGCATCATGCCCTGCATTCTGTCTCAAGCTGTAAAAATGCAGCTTTGCAGGGCAGGTTAAGTTTCAAGGCTCTGGGAAGATAAGCCACTACAACCTCAGCCTTGTACTGCAACAACCTACCTCAGCTGAAGTTGTTGGAAGATTTTCCTCTGCCAGACTTCAGTATTTTTATGCATTTCCTGTTTAGCATCTTCCTGAAAACCCCAGAAGATGTAAATCCACAGAGGTCTATTTATTTTAGTGGTGTAAGCCCATTGTGTGCTCATTGAGAAACTTGTCCCAGAGAATTTCTATCAACTACAAACACAACAATAATGGGATGAGATAATGATTTCCACGAAGTCAGTACAAATATTATTATTGACTTCAACACCACAAACATTTTAATCAGAGGACGTTTTTCACTCAGAGTTTCCCACTAGTTTAAGAGAAATACTGAAGTGCAAAAAGATGCTATAATGAAAAAGCTTTGCAAGATCATTCACTAACTAAAACATCATGCATCTTTAGAGAACAGGGACCAGTTAGAAGTATAATGTCTGTAAACAATGTAAAACCATCTAAATATTTATTGGTAAATACTCTCAAGATAACAGTAATAGAACTTTCTGATGAAATAGCCAAGGAATATAGACCAAGGGAAAAAAAAAAAAAAAAAAAAGGAGGCTTCATTATCCACATTTGATTTCATAGATTATCTCTAAAAAAGACAGGTTGCTTTATGGGAAAGCAAAATAAATCTTACATTTACGTCACTGTTTTGTTGTTTTTTTCTGGAAAGCACAGAGATGAAACACTGTTTAGAAAGGAGAAGGAAACCATGTGGGTGGAAAATACATAGTCTCTTACAATCAGGTACTGTTTATAAAAGTTTCTTCCTGCAGCTGGCAAATATTGAGCTAAACCCCCAACCTTATTGAAACAGAGTCAAGAGATTATGAATAACCAATCTCTAAGGAATCAACAAGCATACATGGGATTTCTGTTTGAACAATGATCTAATCTGTGCTTTTATTACTTACTATTGGTAAAATCCTGGCTCTGCTAAAGTCACACTGACAAAACAAGTGATTTTGTTTCACTTTAATTTTATTTTCCTGTCAAAATATACATGATCATTCTGGGGTTCTGGAGGTGACAGAGTTCTGCTCATGTTCCCTAAATTATACCAGCCTGAATTAGTAGCAGAAAGATATACACCTCACTTATTTTTCCTGATTCTGCAATAAAGGACCAGAAGAAAATAGAATGCATCTTATTTGGGAGATAATTGTGATGCTCTCTTAAGGTAGAGCTACACTTTATTTCATGAAAAATACTCTGAACTCTCTGCAAATCAACACAATAAAAAAAGGCAAGTTTTTTTTTTTTATTTTATTTTATTTTGGTCTTTATGCCATCTATTTTCTATATTCAGATTACCAAAAAGTTATAGAAGAAGACTAATATGAAAAGATCTATACAAAGACCTTTTATAAATGGGGTGAGCAGACAGACACCCCAAAATGTCCCATTCTGAAGGACATAAATAATGAAAAGTTTCCTACATACCACAAAAATAATTTGAACATCTCTAAAATAGGTAGATCTCTTTGTCTGTCTCTCCACCAATCAATTCTTTTTCCACTAAGATAAAATTTCTCACTGTCTACGTAGAACTTACTTGGTTTGAAAATTTATTACTCTGGTATGATTTGAAATGTCATAAAGCTATTTAATCTCCAGGTATGTGTATGACTCTAAGTGCTTTAGAGCATGCTTTAAATGTTCAGGATGCAGGTATCCATTGATTGAACGAAGGCTTGCCAGCGGCTGTGTTCTTTCACAGAGATGACAATTTCCTGATAAATTCAAATTGTACAGCATTTTGGAGCCTTTTTGAGATGAACAGGTCCATAAAAATTTAAGACAATCTCAGACTACTGGTCAGCTGTGACGTGGCACATAAAGTCACCATCCTTATGGCAACTGCCTGTAAAAATAACACAGGTCACATCAAAGTCTTCAGTAGCTAGTGACTTTGTTTACTCCATTTCAGGTGCCAGAGTGGATCCAGTCCAGCCCAGGAAGAATGAACTGGCATAGACGGAATGACAGACATTAGGCATAAGTACTTTTTATATCAAGCCTTTGGCAAGTTACTTGTTGGAAAAATCTGTTCTCATGAACACAATCCAAAATCTGCAAGTTGTGCTACTAAGGCATATGATAACTTCTAATATCCAGGGATATGCTAATACACACCATCCTGGGATATGCCAAACCATTGCCAGGATAATGGCTCATTCCAGATGCCAGTCAAGGTCCTTTTTGACAGCCTTAGGGCATTTCAGTATAAAAGCGTCTTTGACTGGGTTATTCAGAGCAGCAGATCTTTTATCATCCCCCACCTCCCCCGCAACAGAAACTGTAAATAAACTTTGAATGAAAAGAGAATGGATGCATTTACTGTTCTGTTTTTGTTTGTTGGTTTTTCTGTAGGTTTGTCAAAATTTTGTTGGTTTTTGTTTTTAATCTCTCCACATGTTGCATCTAACAAAAAAACCCATCTCCTTCCCTATTATTTATAGTCCATAGACACCAGAAAATAATAACAAACACAAACAAAACAGATACAAATGTAATGGAAAAAAAATAAAAGAAAGTGTAGAAATAGGGCTTTATAGTTTGTGTTGTTTCAGAACACTAAAGGAAGAAGTTTACTAGAGATTAAAACAACAGTTTCCATGTGATTAGTTGCTACACATGGGCAACTTTTTATTGAAACATTAAGGGTGGTGTGGTGTTCTATTCACAAAGTATTAGCTAGTTCTCAGTAATTAGATTATGTACCAGATAAATTGCTTAATGTATGCCTAAAGGTTCAGGGAATTTAATTTCTAATAGTGAAACTTTATTTATTTATTTATTTTGAAAGGAAATTTATAGAAACAATTAAAAAATGTACAAATACCTGAGAAAATGGATGGTCAATGAATTGCATGTTTCTCATAGAAAAGTGATTATAAAATATTCACGGATGAGAAGGGATAGATGATCCTCCAGCGCAACACAACTGACAGAAGTTCTGTCCAGTTCGAAAGAAATTTTGGGAAAAAAAAGAAAAAAGGTAAGCATGAAACACAAAGCTACTGCAGGAGGTTTTACCAGTACATTAACTAGTAATTAACCTTAATTAAATTTAATTAATATAATTTAATATTAATCAGATAATATTAGGTATTAGCGTAATATTTCTTCATATTAATTAAGATGAATTATTAAAAATTGAAATATCTTAAAAGAATGCTAAGCTGATTTATTCATTATTTAAAGATTTAACATCAAAACTATATATTTTCCTAAAGTACACAACAGTTCTGGGCTGCTGTGAGCAACCTATATGGTCTTCCTCTTATGACTCATCTGATGCATTAATATTTAATCAGAAGTTCAGTTTTGTACTCAAACAAGCTAACCAGCTACAGACAAGCTGGTTTAGCCTCTGAACACATTCACTTGCATTCTGAAAGAGTGCAGTCTACCCAAACTGAGAAGTCACCTTTTTTTTCAAGTCTAATTAAACTGATTGCAGGGACTGGCTAATGAGTCTGGGATTAGGTTACCTCTTCTGAGTAATGTACTCCATAAAAAATCAATTTACCTCACAATCAGCAGCACCTTTTGTATATAACTTTAGCGTACATTTCTCAAGAAATGCGACTTGGAATGCCTGCATAATGCAAACAAGGACCTTAGGCAGTGAATAAGGTTGAATGACCTTCACCAGGAGGTCTAGGGAGAAGCAAGGACCAGAACAACTTTCCCAACTTTGACACTAGCACCTCACTCCTTGGTAATTTTTCTTCTCCTTAATTTGTTTGGATTGGCACAAAGGTCTGTAGGAGAAACTTTATTGCCCACGTGATACAAGGTTTCAGACTAGATGGCCTTTTTGTCCTTGACAGCAAGGAATGTCAAGGGAGCTATGGAAATACAGTACAGGCTTAGTACTAGAGTTTCTGTGTGTAGTTCTTATACCCATACTCTCCTCAGAAGGTGAAAAAAAAAATAGTAGTAAAAAATCAAGTGGTCACGCACAGAAAAGTTCCTCAGATCAGTTCTATTGACCTTGTTCTTGCTTCTTGTCAGTTCCCCACATTATACAGTGAATTCTTCTGTATATCTTTGGGAAATAGAAATCTTCACAGAGATACAGCATGAAGGAGAAACACTTAATGGGCCACATTACATCAAAATCTATTGATCTCCTTTCTTTTACTTGTAGGCATGATTGAGGGCTCAAGTAATTGAATTTTCTTCTTCTAGTCTGACATTTTATTTTCTAATTTTTTTCTTTGTTCTTGAGACAGGCTAAGCAAACAGAGGTGAGACTGAAGCAGGGGCAGCCAAGGCAAGGAGAATGGTCTAGGCAAGGAGAATAATCTGGGCAAGGAGACCTGAACTTCCATTTTCCTTCCTATTAATTTGGACTGCCATTGGGACCAAAACTGGGCATTGGCACCTTCTGGGTCTTTCCATAGAGTTGGCAAATGGAGAAAGCAGTGATTTCTTTAAATTGGAATTTAATCTTTATGATCACATCAGTTTTAGCCAATTTCCATAATGCTTACAGACCCAAATTTGCACTTAAATCTTAGCACAGTAAATGTAGACATCCAGCAGAAATTACATAAAGACACTTTTTTATGACCAGGAGTCACTTATCATCCTGTTAAAAAGACCTTAGGCCAGAAATCCCAGACAGTTTAATGAAGTCATTTTGGAAAATCACAATATTTCAGAGTATCTTACTCTCCTTGTAATCCATTGTCAGAGGACATGATTGAAGGTCCAGAGATGGGTCAGTTATTAGCTTATCAAAAATCCCTTTCATCACTGCTGAGGATTTATAATCAACCAAGAGACATGCAGCTGTCAGGATGTGGCCAGGAACACATGCAATGCAAGGGTGGGCAGAATACAAATGACCATAAAAGATCGATCAGATGATTTTTATACGATCAATCAGGTGATTTGTCCTTGCACTTGGCTGTTTGAGGAGCGTATCTACAGCCTTTGGTGATGCTACCAAAGTCCTTCTTGGTTTCTTTCTTTTTCTCACTTCATCCCCTCTAAATTTTAGGTCCTGAGACACAAAATTCATGGTCAGTGTGAGTCTTGCAAATCATCATTCACATATAAAATAAGTCTACAAGATTGGTCCACAGAGAATCAGTAACTGAAATAACTGGCAATCACAGAATTGTACAATATCGGGAGTTGGAAGGGATCCACAAAAGTCGTCAAAGTCCAACTCCTGGCCATGCACAGGACCACAGAAATAATGAATATATCTTATTTCTTCCATCTCTCTTTTACTCTCTTTTACTTTCTATCCTTTCTATTTTTTTCCCTTCCTGTTTTCCTTCCTATTTTGCAGTAGTTATAAGGCAATATTTATCATTGAAAAACACAGCAAGGCTAGAGGGAAAATAGGAATGACTTTTAAAGTCATAATGGAAATTGTTTAATAATTCAAGGATAAAGAAAGTTGGTTTGATTGCTGAGTGGGTTGGTTTGGTTTGAATTTTGTACGTTCCAGGACAAACCTCTGGTCTTACGTTGCCCTCAGGTATTGCAGTGAAGTGTATTTGAAATAATCTAGGAGGAACTCTTTGTGAAACTTGCTGCAGTGATCACAAGTGGTGATGGTAAAGGTGCGTATGTTATTGTCTGGACTACGTTCTTCCAAAACTCTTCAAAGCTCATTCTCTGGCAGAAAAGGAATTTCCATTAAACTCAAAACTTTGTTGCTGTTACTCTGGATTAATGATTTACCAGCACAGGAACCAGAGGACTGGGGCAGACATTTTCCAGGAGCAGATCTTTGCAAACAGAGTGAGATAAAATTCTCTTCTTGCAGTCCTCTCTTTCACTTTTCATTTCAATCCATAAATATAAACAATATGCTTGATAGAACAAATAAGTGGGTACTTTTATGACAAAGCACCAATTATTTTAAAATTTCTGTCTTTGCAAGGGATTTATTCAGGATCAGATACGGTTCTGATAGGTTTACTTCAATGGATATGAAAAAAAGGTATATCCAGTTACTTTTGTGTCAGTTTAATAAATTTTTTCATTAGACAAGTAAGAAAGAAAAGTATAACTTGATTTCTGTAGTATATCCCAACAGTCAAATTGTGCAGAGGAACCTTGACACAGAAACCAATTTGCTTGGCCAACTATTCTACACAACTCTACCTCTCCCTAAAGACAAAAAAAAAGCTACACTATGTGACGGAGAATTAAAAATGAACTGTTTTATACACAGGCTTTACTGTATTAGGAAATATATTAATAGACCCCGTTTCTTGCAGCCTGCTGTGTTCTTTTGAGCTGAACAGGACAAATTCTGTATCTCCTTTAAATGCCTCAAAATCAAAATAGTTTTATTTTCATGATGCAATAATTCTACTATGTTGTCTCACTTAGACTTAAGCAATTTCTAAGAAACTCTTTTTCATCCTTTCATATTATTGAAGTGATCCTACAAAATAGCTACAAAAGATAGTTCTGCTGTTTTCTTTCTTAGGCATCCTGGCAATATTTCATTACTCTGCTCACCCCCTTATAATTCTGCAGGTACTCTATCAAAGCCCATTTAAATTTGTCTCTAAGTTTACTCTAAATTCCTTCCAGAAACTTAGTACAAAACCAAACCCATCTAAATTTCCTACAGAAATAATTATGTAAAATGACCATAGATCAAAAAATGAAGAATTTTTTTCAACAAAAGTGCATCATATCACATGTCTTCTGAGTCTTTTTTTTTTCTTTCTTTCTTTATTTATCCAGATTTTAATGCTGTGATTATATTCCAACTGATAAATTGAGCATAGGGAAAATAACACTATAAAATTTAAATTTTACAACACTCTTAATCCAGGTGACTGAAAAAACAATCGGATTTAAAGTTAAACTCACACATGAGTGCTTCCAAGAGTTAGTAGCATGCTAGGGTAGCAGTTTGAATTGAATTTTTAAACATTTCCACAGGTAAATGGAACAGAAGAAGATGTTACAGGATATTAGATATATTTAAATCAGAAACTGCTTCCTTTTCATTTTGGTGGAAAGACTTACAACAATATTGAAAATGAAACTGTATCCTCTGTATTTATTTAATCCAAAAGCTAATAAAGGAACTAATTTCCTCAACTAATGAGACTGAGAGTAGATAAAGTCTTTTAACCAGCCAGGTCATGTCCCTACAGTGGAGAACGGGCATGTTTTAAGGAAGGTTCTGATAAGAAGCTTTGTTAGTATGGTGAACCTTCTCTATCAGTCTCCAGATTTATAAGCCTTACTTTGTTGGTTAAGAGCATGTGTATGCACAAGGGCAATAGCATGACATTGATTTCTTTAGGAGCTTCTCTTCAAAATCAATGGAAAACTGTGTTTAAAAATTGAAGGTACGTTATGGTGTTAGAATGCAATATCTTATGACCTGATCCAAAAGACCCTAAGGTTAAGTTTCATCATCTGGAGTTTAGACATCTAGCCAAACCAGCTATTTTAACTCCTTTCTGTGATCAATGTAGAGAAATAGTTGCCTTTTTTTTTTACACGAAGTGTGATTTATCCTTTGTATTCAATCTAAGAGTAGTGAATAGAACAGTTAACCATTTCCTCTCATTTTCTGCAAACAATTCAGTCTTCAAGTTGTTCTCTTTTCTCAGCTTTTCAGCAAGTACTCAAATCCTCACAAAATCCAAGTCTTTTCCTGTTTGCAAGTTTCCTATTAAAGTATTTCTGCACACCAAAACTAATGCCAACATAAGCCAGAATTACAAATTAAATGTACAGTGAATCAAACTTTTCTCCATGAAGGCCAGGAAAATTCCCATTTTCCAGTATCATCTAGTGTATAAAAATAGTGCCTAAAATTCCAGCCAGGGTTTCAGCCCTGTTTCATTGACTTCAGTAGATACAGAGAGCAGTAGTCTCTGCCCTTAAGAGCTTATAACCTAAGCAGACAAGCAAAGAAAGTCTGGAAGGAAGGGACAGGGGCACAAAAATATTAAGGGTGAAATTCCAGTCTTAGAAAAAGAAATGGAAATTTCAAAAACATTGCTAGGATTTCAACCTAGACAGCTTTCCAAAGACACACAGGAACAGGTTGCTTAGAGAAGCTGAGGCTGCCCCGTTTCTGGAAGTGTTCAAGGCTTTACACCAATGATTGAGGAGCCAGCAAGGAGAGGATGTCACAGTGGACCTTGTGCTCACCCACAGCCAGGGGCTGGTATGGAATGTGATGCTCCAAGGCAGCCTTGGCTGCAGTGACCACAAGAAGGTGGAGTTGAAAAGCCTCAGGGCAGTGTGGAAGGCATGCAGCAAACTCACTGCCCTGGAATTCAGAGAGCAGACTTTAGCATCTTCAAGGACCTGCTCGGAAGAGTCTCGTGGGATGGAGCCCTGAAGGGCAGAGGGAACCAAGAATGAAGCAGAATTTTAAGGATCACCAACACGAAGATCAAGAGTGATGCAAACCTGGGCACAACTACAGGCTGGATGGAGAAGTGACTGAGAGCAGCCCTGCAGGGATCATCTTGGTAGGTGATGGCTGATGAAAAGCAACCTGACCTGGCAGTGACTGCTCACAGCCCAGGAAGCCAAATGTATCCTGGGCTGCATCCAAAGGAGGTCAAGGGAATGGATTCTCTCCCTCTATTCTGCTCTTGTGAGAGTTGGAGAGGGGCTGTTCATCAGGAACTGTAGTGACAGGAAAAGGAGTAATGTGTAAAAATGAGGGGAAATTTAGCTTAGTTATTAGGATTAAGTTCTTTACCGTGAAGATGGTGAGGCCCTGGTACGGGTCCCAGCCCAGGGAGCCTGTCCCATCCCTGGAAGTGTTCAGGGACAAGTTGGATGGGGCTTGGAGCAACCTGAGGTGTTCCAGCCCCAGGCAGGGGTATTGGAACTAGGTAATATTCAAGTCTCCTTCCAGCTCAAACAATTCTGTAATTCTACAAAACCTGTATCTGACCATGGAAGTGCACTACAAGACCCTCTTGGATTTCAAAGCAATATAAGTTAGCAAGACCTTTTGACTTCTGAACTAACTACACAGGGTAATTCTCTTTCCTTGATACAACAACCAAAAAAAAAACAAAAGTAAAAAAAAAAAGAATATAGCATTAATAAAAAAGCAAAACCACACAGAAATTAGGTTATCAGCTTCAGAAATACATTTATTTATTTTTCATCCCATATATATTTGCTGATTGCAAGACTCCTAATTTGCTATGTCATTTAAATGACAGGGGATGTGGGCATTTTTTAAACAGTCTTTCAGCACAATGAAACAAAACCACAGATATGTCATTTTGAGCACTAGTCTCTTTCTCTTTGCTTATTGTCCTTCTCTTATTATAAAGAAAAAATAGTTAGTGACTTATCACCTTGGCAAAAGGAGGGAAAAAAATCTTTTCTTTCACTCCTTCAGCCCCTCACATGTGCTGGGAAGAGGGCAGAATTTAGCAGTGTCCCTTTAAATTGTCTTTGATCCCTGCATATAACTCTTCTCCCGGGTTTTATTGCCATATTGTAATGTTAAAGTGTAAAACTCTGCATCTGCTGAGGCATTTGGCTGGAAAAGCAAGTATGTCAACGGCTGTCCCTAGCTGCCATCACACATATGGATTTTCTGTGTTCAGCTCTGCCATCTGGTAGTTAGACCTAAATTCACTCCTCATTGAGTAAGGACTATCTACCATATCATACTTCTTTCTATATGCTATCCCTTTTCATAGCCTTGTTTTATGAAACTTTATGTAGTGTTTGTGTGTCCCATATGTGTGAAAATGTTGAAAGTGTTCAGAAATATTGAGGAAACACCTTCTGGGTATACCCCAGCCAAACACACACGTACACACATACACACACACACACATACACACACATGCACATATGTGTGTGCAGACACACTCACACACACCAACAGAGCACCTCCTCCGGGGGAAGAGCAAAAAGGGATCCCGACTTGAAGAGACAACACTGTAAATGTAATTTCTAGTGCTGTTGATTAGAACTTGGAAATGAACATAACAACCTATAAACAGAAACTAGTGTCATTTGAGAAGGACCACATAACAGTGTAATGAGGATGTGGGTTAATATCCTTTCCAGTCTCTTTTCCCTAGTTGTGACATCTTTGGTAGCAATTTAATCTGGTGACATTTCCTTCCCTCATTACTATTTTGTCAAAGGAATAAACCACCAGGGTTTTATGGCTTCTTACCAGAGCAGGTGCAGCTGTATTGTATTGACTTTTTTAATCCTTAAATGCCTCAACCATCTTTCCTTCTCCTTGCTAGGCTCTGCTAATGTCTTCTACTTGAGCACATTTTTAGGATGAACTGCTGGGACAGTGAAAAACAACATATTACTGAAAAGTTGAAAATCGGGAGTCTGCAAGATCTCTGTAGACTTCAGGAGGGCTAAATCAAGATTATTCTGCATCAAGAACTAGAAAAAGGTTGAGATGAACTTAGATCTCTGCTGGTGAAAAGACTCATGAATTGCCAGGATTATTAAATATTTTTTTCTAGTTAAAATTTTTGTAAAATACATGGCAATTCAGAGTCATCTGTGGAGCCTGAATTGCCCTTGTGTTGGCAAGGTAGAGAGGTTACTGATGGCAAGCTCTGGCAAGAATGCAAAGAAAGGAATGTAAAAGTCTTTGAACCTGGGCAACCTGATTAAAACAAATCTTACATTGGTTTTAATATTTTTGAGGAAAGGCATTAGTCTGGGTTAGTTGCTATGTATTAGAAAGTAAATTAGAAGTACCTAGATCTTTAGTGCCACATATTTACCATGGATTTCATAGGCTAGGTGTAAACCATTCTTAGGTGGTCACATATTTGAAAAAGCTTTTGTACATGTATATCATGGTGCCTTACAACTCTGTCACATAGCCAGGTTCTCATGCTCCCCTCCCTCATATGAGCTCTGAGCTTTTGTTCAGAGCTTGGTTTGATTCCAGCCCACCTCTACCTGCAGGCACCTAAACAAGGCCCACAGAAGAGGTGGTTTTGGCTCAGTAGACAAATGTGGAGAGTGAGTAAAGTTCTTAGCAAAGGGTGCCTGGGTCATTTTTAGCATCTTCAACGTACTTGAGACATCCATATAATTCTGGCACACACACAACAAAGCTCCTTCTTGAAGTGCCAAAAAAGATAACCCAGGAGATCTGACAGGACAGTAGATTCTCCTGTTTTTGGCACCTGAACGTCACCATTCTTGTTTCCTGCACAAAATGACTCAGCCTTTTTAAGATCTGAGCCTCAACCGCAGATTAATTTTCTTTCTGTGACCAGTGACCTTCAAAAACAGCACAAAAATAACAACACAGGGAGAAATTAATCATCGTATCTGAGCAAAACATAAATGGGACTTTTAACCATAATTTGTGATTGGTTGCAAAAACTTTACAGTGCTGTTCTACGTGTGCTTACTGACCCAAGAAATCAACACAGAATTGGCCAATATGACTCCGGTCTAGTGGGAGACACATGTTTTTCTGGAATAGAAGCTGGAAACCAGGTAGGCTCTTAGGGCATCTCCAATGGCACTGAACAGCCAAATCTCATTTTATTAAAACAATGGTGGCAGAAGGTACCTTCAGAGAACAATCCACTGACCTGCCTGGGGCTTATTTCCAGAAGAAAGGAATCATGCTGTAAAAGTACCTTATAATTTCCACAGACATTAAGTGGATAGCCTATCCTAAAGCAAAACTTCTGGAATCTGGTGAGATGAATCTCGTACTACTGTCAGGTAAACCTTGAACAACTGTGAGACACAGGAACAAACAAAAAAAGAAAAAAAAACACCAACAACAACAAAAAAAAAAAAAATTTCAAAAAAAATGAACTGGCCAGATGTCAAGAAAATATGTCTCATCTGTGTGCTCTAATGAAGTAAGTACAGATGTCCCAAAAGAAATGATGGAAGTAATTGAGCTTTGAATAAAAAAAAAGAAAAAATTGGATGCATTAACGCCTTTGAGGTTATAATGCAAGGGAAAAATCATCTATTGGTGTGAATGAGACAGAAAAATGACTTTATATATCTTTTGGCTCTATCCTATTTTCCTTTATATGATCCTTTTTTTCTTTCTTTCTTTCTTTTGTTCACCCCCCTCAGGCACTTTGTTTGATCTCTTACATCACATACGTGGCTCTTCATTGCTTCCCTTATTTGCATTTATTTATCTTCTGGAGACTGCATCACTACACAATCAAACAAAATTATTGAACCTTGAAACAGTTCTAGATTGCAAAGATGACACCATAGTAAATTCACATTTGAAATAAAACCTAATCAAATATTATGAGAGGATATGTATCAAATCAACCTCCCAAGAGTGTTTGCATTATAAACTTAATTTTTCAAGACTATGTTTGCATAATCGTCCAGCCAAGTTCACCTCCAGTGCAACTCGTACCAAAGTCAACTGAGTTACGTTAAGAATCAACTGGAGTCTATTTATGCATTACAGGATAGTTTAATTTATCTATTAGCCTTATCTATTGTAATGTTAGAGGTAGCAAAAGACTATAGATAAGATATCTTTGTAGTATTAGATGAAACTAAGTGTTGAAACTTTGTCTTTATCTAAAGTTTTTACTTACAAATAAATAAATACAAATAAATTCAACAAATGAAACAAAACTGTGAATAACATTGAGATTTTGGAGGCATATTTTATTGGTTTTGGTTATTTTTCTGCCAAAACAAATCAAACAAATCAATCAATCAATCAATGCATTGCTTATCAGAATAGAAGCTGAAAACTGTGCATCTAATCTTACACATAATTAGGATCTGACATGAAAGGAAAATGAAAAAATAAGATTTTGTATTCTTCATCCTCAATATCTGTTTTAACAAAAGAGTGAAACTTTTACTTTGTCCCTCAATTTACTTTTCTTACCAGATTCTTCCTTATTCTGAACCTCCTGAAATAGGTTAATGGACTTTAGCTCATCACAGAGTTGTGCTGCAGGATCTGGTGGTGCCACTGAAAAGCGAATGATCTTGACAAGTGAACAAATAAAGCATTCATTTTTCTAGTTCTTTGAGGCATCTTCTCTCTGAATCTTCAGGTCTCATCTGTAAAATGAAAGGAGCAAAAGCAGTTCTGCCTCATACTTGGGTTCTGGTACTGANAAAAAAAAACCCAGAGTCCAAGTTTTTCATTTACAATTTTTGTACATTTTCTAGTTGAAAATATTTGGATAACAGAATATATATCACATCACACAGAGGGGTTATCATCAGTACAGTCTCCTCCCAGAGGAGGGTGTGTATATATGGGTAAAGCAGAAAAGCATCCATAAAGGTTAGCAACTTCTGCAACCATGCCAGCAACAGCTCAAGCAGTTTCTGGGCAAAAGAATAGCCTTGGGAACCAGCATTCTAATATTTTAAAAGCTTGATACCATTAATATTTCCAATTTAAATTGGAAATAATAATCTCTTCCTGAAATAAAATGTCTTCCTGAGAAAGCTCTAAATAACCCAATTTGACCACAGAGCTGACCCTGGTTTGAGCAGGATGTGGGACCACATGACCTCTTGATGTCCCTTCCAACTGAAATTACCCTGTTATGTTACAACAAAATGCACACCAAAACCCTAACAAGGTCAGCAGCTGAAAGAATTGTGTATGTGTCAAAGAGACACAAAAGGAGAGGAAGTCTATGCATGGTTAAGAATCAAGAGGTAGAAGGTGTGTCCTTGGGATCCCAGCACAGCACTGTAGGGTGGGACTGAAACTGGCTCACAGAAGTTCCTAAGGGAGCCTCAATATCCATACCTAAGTATTTTTGATTTTGATTATGACTATGATTATCTTCCAGCCTTTGTGAAAAATTTGCTCTTATCTAAGGAAATGTTCCTGTAGGTACTCCAACAGAACTGCACAGTAGCTGTGGTGACCACTTCAAGTTGTTCTTCCTCCTCTGACCCCCTGAAAACTTCCTATGACACAGAGAAGTTGTATCTGCCTTTTCTGTTTTATGAGCTGAGAAGAAGAAAGGTTAAAATCTATCAAAAATACAGCAGCATCTTCAGAGACAGAAAATCTTTCAGGAGCCTGCCACAAAAAACCCTCCTCTGACTATGATATCCAGCCAGTTAAAAGTTGGCAAAACATAACAGCCAAACTTCTCCTCTAGAAGGATCAGGAGTTGGGTCTCAGACAAGCAGAGAAGACAGGAGCAGGATGAACAGCTGGGGTAAAAATCAGGTCTTAGGACCCTAAAAAAATCACAGAATAATGGAATGGCTTGTGTTGGGAGGGACCTTAAGATCATCTTGTTCTAACTCTCCACTGCCATGGGCAGGGACACCTTCCACTAGACCAGATTGCCTCAAGCCCTACCCAGCCTGGCCTTGAACACTTCCAGGAATGAGGCAGCCACAGCTGCTCTGGGAAACAGTGCCAGTGCCTCACCACCTTCAAAATAAGGAATTTTCTCCTGATATCTGATCTACATACCTCCTCTTTTAGTTTAAAACTACCTCCCTTTGGCCTGAAGTGTGTCAGGGAAGGTTTAGGTTAGATATTGGAAAAAGGTTCTTCACCCAGAGGGTGTTTGGCCACTGGCACAAGTTGCCCAGGGCAGCAGTCACAACCTCAAACATGACAGAGTTCAAGAAGCATTTGGACAATTCTCTCAGGAACATGGTGTGACTCTTGGGGATGGTTCTGTTCAGGAATGAGAGTTGGACTGGATGACCCTTGTGGCTCCCTTCCAACTCAGTGTAATCTGTGATTCTGTGTTTCTATCACTATCTGCCCATGTAAATTGTTTGTTGCTCCCATATTTTGTGAAACTCTTTGCTCCTTTTTCCATCTGTGGCCCTGTAGACACTCAATTTTCTCCACAAATGCTGCTGAGCTTTATGAGCTTTTAGGTACAGCCAGAGGAGACATTTCCCAACTGTACCATACCCCCGGCAGTGTGCTGTGCAGACAGTTGTCTGCTTTGTCTACACTTGCACACTGAGCCCTGACTCACTGATAAAATATTTGCAACTGTTCAGCATGCCAGTAAATAATACCCTGTCTGTGCTGGGCTGTCATTTCTCTTGCTTAATTAGAGCAGGGGCAAGCCAACATCCAGCATACTTTGAGTTGCTTGGACAAATGCTGCGTATAACCTAAAAGAGGCAGTTTGAACACAGACATGCAAATACTTCAGTTCTGCCTTGATGTATTACATGATTATAAATTCGTGGAAGTAAATAATGAGGAGATGTGTTTCAGGGTCCAGGCTTTTAAAATGCCTGTATAGCCATTTACAGATTTCTTGTAGAAGCCAGTCCTAAAAAATCACGAGGTGAAGATTTAAGTAGACAGTACCTCTCTAAGCAAACATGGGATGGCAAGCACTCACTTCAGAGGAGAAAAGAGCATTGTAGAGAGTGAATCACTTGTGAATCATCGCTGTGAACTTTTCCAGGAATGCCAGTTCGGTCATTGCAATGTGATCTTCAGAGCATAGATTTTATATGCATAGGATTGTCATAAATAAATCATAGGAAAATGTAATGAGAAAAAATGTAGCACTATGTAAAGCAAACGTCTATATAGAACGTCAGTGGAACTTAATAATTCAATTCAGTGAAGGTCTGTGTAAGGAAAAGCCAGTGATCTGTGTGCTCTGTACTATGGGAGTTGGAGAATCATATGAGTTTATTGCAAGTTAATATACTATTCAAATTCAATAATGCATATGTCATTGATAACAACACTTCAGGATCCAAATAAATAAATAAATACAGTTCATTATCTGCTTGCTGCTAGGATGTGAGATGCCCTGAGATCAAGAGTGGGTGCAGATATTCAACCCATCTCAAGGTCTCCCATAAAGAAACATGATGCACATGGATATACACGCTCCTGGATTTGAAGGCTGAAGGGATTGTTGAGTCTCCAGCACCGAGAAAGGATTAAGGAAAGTGGGTTACTGATACTGACTTCTTTCATTAAGTTTTAAAGACCAGATTTTCAGAAATCTTTATCTAGAACTAGGTTTTCAGACAGGAAGGGGTCCCTAGTCTATGTGAAAATAAACTGATATTAAAATCTACTATAGTCACATTAAGGATTATTTTATTTTTAATATAACTGTTAAGAGCAGCCTGATGCAACTTCTAGGGGAAAGAAGAGTAAATTCCTACCTTTCTTATCTATTTCTAGGGAACTTTGGCTAAGCTTTTATTCAGGGAGTATTCCATGGCTTAGTGTCTGACTTAGGTACTCAAGCTATTTGACTACTGTTAACAGTGTAAGGAAGATTTGTCTCTTTTGAGAAATTTTTTGTTTATAAGCAGCATAAGTCAAAATAGGAAACAAGTAAATGAAGTGTTCTCTCAATCCAGTTGTTGAGTCCCAAAGAAAAATTGGTATCTGATAAAAGTGTCTGTCAAATTTGAAGCACAAACTGTTGAAACCCAAATATACTGAGATCAGCGTGGCAAAAATGGTATCACATCATTCTCCACTAATCTGTGTCCTTTGACATAAAAAAGATCTCTCTGTTCCTTTTCGGTAGGTGAAAAAAATCAATAACATTTCACAAAATATTCCTGTGCCACACACCAAAGAAAATGCACTTTTAGGATTACAGAAAAAGCCCCTTTTCTAGCGTTATTGATACAATTAAATTGTTGTTTCCACTTCTGCAATTACATGATAACAAAGTGTTAAATTTGAAATATATTAAAGGCAAGATTATACTGCTTGAACAGAGGCATCTACTGAGGTGACCTATGAAGTCTGGAACATCAAAATGGGAATGACAAAATATGACACACAATTTATATGAAATCTAAAGTCTTCCAGAGTGTTGCCTGGAGACTAGCCACTAGTAATCTCTCCAGACATTGAAAATAAGGCTAATATATGAGAAAGAGTATGTAAGGCAAGCAATAAACATAAAAGAAAGCTCATGAGTTGTCAAGCTCTGATTTGGCTATTCAGTCTTTATCTGAATTTAAGGAAAAAATACTGTGAGGAATAGCTTGGGGACATTCTTTTAGTTATTCATTATCTTCTAATTTACTATCTATGTTTTCACAGACACATACTTTTGATTTTTCTCTGCATCATAACAGAAAACCCTTGTGGCAATGACAGAGAGAAAGAGGAAAAAAATCACCGCTAGGCTAGAACAGGGAACTAAGGTCTGACTCTGAATAACCTGAGCCTGTCTGTTTGTCTGCCAGTTAATCAGTTTATTTGTCTGTCTGTCTTTGCAAACTGTCACTGATATAAAACAAAATCCCAGTGTAGACATACTTCAGCAGTAGGTTTGCCTTCAAAGGCAGGCAGAATCTTTCAACTGTGCAGCTGAAAGTAACCCCTAATTGCAATTAAGTGCTGTCACAGTAGCGGATCATTTTTAAAAGTCTTGGAACAGTATTTTGAATTTTTTTGTCTTATATCTTGAAAGAAAATAAAATCCTATTTAACTTCAGAGCCTATTAAGGATCAGAATATGCTGCAGAAGTTCTGGGCTCTAGTACCAACCTTAGAAAAGTCATCTCATCTCTCCATGCCTTGGTTACCCATCTAGAAAACAGGAAGGATAGTGCATCTAGTTATAATGTTGACTTTCTGGGCAGGGACAATGTCCTGCTGATTATCTATATCACCAACCACAGCAAGGCCACAATTCCTATTGCAGTTTCCATGATTCACAGTGGATTAAGAAATATAAAAATAATTATAAAGATGCTGTTAATAATCCCATTATAATTTCCATTTCTAAAGGGCATCTCTGTTTCCATTGCCTTTTAGATGTTTTAGCTAAATTCTGACTTCAGCAGAGGCTTTTTTCTTCTGTGTAGTTTCCATTTGTTGCTGTCAGGAGAAGAAGTGTGATACGAGGCTAAGCCATGCGTGTAGGAATGTTTTCTGTGTCCCATTATAAGTTAACTATATTCTCAGATGAATCTGGTGAATATTTTTCTTTCATGGTTTATAAGTTTCTTCAAGTCTTATGGAACCCTCAGAGCTCCCCAAACTTGTTCTTATTCAGATTTACATTTTTGTGTTCTTTAAATGCTCAGAGCACTGCAGAAAAGTTCAATAACAGAGCAAGTGACAGAACAACACAATGAGATCCATGAGTGCCATTGATTTCCTTTGACATATGGAAGTTTTGTTGCAAACCCTACAGAAAAAAGCAAGTACCTGCATCTATGCCTCATGGTCCCACAGAAAGCAACTGCTGCCTAAAAAAAGTCTATAAATACATTTCACTACAAAGCACCCAAACTCCTATGTTGAGTTCAGACATTTGTGATTGAAGTTAAGAGCTTAAGGCTGATATCTAGTAATAAACCGCAATATTACGATGTTAACTTGGAGTCTAGGTGCCCAACAGTAGTGTTCTTTAAATTAGCTGCTATGGGGTAGAGATATTGCATGAAATGTGAGCTCTTCTAGGAGCAGATCCATGCAAAATAATTTAGGTACCAAATGGACTTTTCCAGCTCACAACTAATAACCTTGTGCCATTTACATATTCCCTGGGGAGAGAAGGTCCATCTGAGACCTCTGGGGTTTATGTTCTCCCATTCTGTACAGGGAAAGCATAGGGTAAGTAGTTTCCTAACACAGGCACTGCCATTAAGAGCCTACAGTAAAGTGGGATTGAAGTGGGATTGTTTAACCCGTTGAGACAAAAAAAAAAAAACAGATTCAAAGTAGAATCAGTCCTGGGAGACTGAGCTCTCCTTCTCCTCTCCCTCTCCTCTCCATATATTCTTTCCTTTTTATTTTCCTATACAATCATGGGTATTCATTTTGTTTTTCAAAACTAAATTTCTCATACAACTAGACAAATCCTATTGTTGGCTTTGAGGCAAAGAAAATCACATTAAATATGATGATATTTGCCATACCAGACTTTGGATTTCTAAGTCCATATAAAAACACGATAAAAAACATTAAGAAAAATAGGGGAAAATGTATTGACTTTGTCATGTTCCACTGTTAAAATCCAGCATGTTGCAAAGGGAGAGAGTCCAATTTTGGAAAGTGCTCTGATACTTCCTCAGGCATCTGCCTGATTGAGTGGACTATTGAGTGCTATTGAGCTTTTCTTGTGGAGACACTAAACGTTTAAAAAAGTGAGTGCACAAACAATTCTTTTTTAATATAACAGCAAAGGATGACTGAAGAGGATGAACACAGGCAACAAATGTGCTGTTTGTGTTATTCATACATTTATGATTCCCATTCTAAGCTTATCTGCAGAGTCTCTTGAGTTGAACCTTGTATGTGCCTATGTTTTTTTCCTTGGAATAATTTGTCAGATGACAGCCTTCCAGCCCTTGTGCTCTTCCTTAGCACCCTGCCTCAGTAGCCAGGCAGTGATCGGCAGCTGCTCACAAAACTCCAGACCCCATCACGCTTCACTCAAACACAGCCGGGGACCGCATGCCAGAGCACAAGAACAGCCAAGTGGCAAGGTGACAAATAATGTTGCCCCCACTGAAAAGGATAAATTAGCAGAGTCTTATGCTTCTCTTTCTGCCAGTTTCCAGGGGTGAAGCCAAGTGACAGCAAACTTGGCGTGTATCTATCAACAGGAACACATCTGCAGCAGTGCCAAGCTTTAGAGCCATCACGTCTGCCATCTCCTAGATGTTAAGAGTGGTGCAGAAATACAGGCCAAGACTTGGGCCATGGTCTGGTACTGTACAAGTGAGGGGAAGAATCTGAAACAACAAGAATCCTGTATTAAATGAACTTAATAAAAGCTATGTATAGTATTAATACATGGCTGCTGAGAAACCTCAAGTAAAGCAAAGGAAACTCAGTTCTGGATTTCATCCACCTAATTTTAAAAGCTATTACAGGAATTAAGAGACACACAAAGATCTCTCTGAAGTTAGGACATATAAACATATTAGGAAGGTATCTCAGACCCCATGGATCACACTGCTCACCTGCTCCTTCGCCCAAGCAACATTAGGGGTTTCAGTTGTTTTTCTGACAGAAAACAACACATTATCATTACTCTGTTGATTACACAGCCACTTGTAACAGGCAGTTTGTTGCACTTCACTTGGCATATTTATTAACTTCGATCTTTAACTCTCAATAGTATTTGGATAGCTAATTCAACCCACTTCAAGAGGCTTGTCCAAGGTTACCTAGAGACCCCATGGCATATCCACTAAAGTGCTGAGTTTTTACTTGTTTGCCTGATCCCCAAATTGTGCTTCCAGTATGCTCCTCTTTCAAGGAGCATCATTAAAGTCAAGAGTACCCATGAGATTTGTATGTGTCCAGTTTATACATCATCCTCTTCCACAGAGGGTAAGTATTCTTTGCTCCAGACTTTTTCTCTGGTTTCAAGAGTCCGTGACTCGTGAAAGAAAATTTTAGAAGTAAGAAATAAATTGAAGAGGGAATTAAATATCTCAGTCTTTACCACGTCCTTCTTTTCCACTTTCCCTGCCCCATTCATCAGTGAGTCCATATTTTGTCTCACTTTCCCCTTGAGAATGATGCAACCATAGTAGCTTTGTGGCTGTTATTCACGTCCTTTACCAGATTTAACTTAAGATGTGATTTGGCTTTTCTAACCCTGTCCCTGCACTCTCAGACACTATCTTAGTGTTTTTCTTAAGTGACTCGACATTTTCCGACTTCCAACTTCTACACTTTCCTTTTTACTTTTGAGGTTTATGTTTGTTCATCCACATGGGCCTTTCATGCTGAATGGGATGGAGTGATCTTAATATTGGAGAGAGTTATCTTTTAAAAACAGATATCCCTCTTGGGCCATTTTTTCTCTCAAGGGCCATATCCAAATGGATTTATCAAACCCTAGAAAGACTGAAGTATGCAATTTTGAGATTCAGGACTGTTATCTCAGTATTTGCCTTGCTACCACATGTCAGCCTGCTGGGAACAATCATCTTATGGTCAGTACTATTATGCTTGTTCCTGACCTTCAGATCCACTCTAAGTTTTCCTCTGTTTATATGCATGAGTTCATCAGATCACCTCCCATCACCAGCTCTTCAGTCCTCTGTGTCATCAATGAGCTCCAGAAACCTCACAGAGCCCTTGTATCCTCTTCTGCTGTCCCTCCAGTGGGTTTTGGGATTGAAACTCCTCATGAGTACATTTTGCAAACATGAAGATTCTTGTCTGAAGGTCTTACCTAATTCTTCTTGACCAGGTATTACAGGCACCCACAACATCATCTGTGTTGGTGTGATGGCTGATCATAACTCATGCATGCCCAGATGTCATCTGTCTGTTCCTGGGCAATGCCCCAAGTATTCCCACTGCTCCTGTGCATCAAGGGCAACTCCCCTTCCTTTTCATTTCAAATTGTCCTTCCTAACTAGCCTCTGTCCACCCACTGCAGCACTCCAGGTATGGGATGTCTCCCTCCTAATGAGACTGTAGCTCTGAACTACATGTAGCCCTCTAATTTCTCCTACTTTAACCCCATGCTATGTGCTTTAATGTACAGACATTTCAGAGAGACACCCAGACATGCTGATTTCCCTGAAAAGATGTGAGGAGCTCTGCCCACAATGTCGTCCTGCTGTCACTTCCCTATTTGTGTGCATCCAATTGAGGTACACCATATGCAGCCTTGTTTTGTCCATTATGTGGTATCCTGTCCAAATCACCTCGCACATTTTCCTTGCCAAGCCAGCCCACCACTGTCTCTCTTTAATTGAGGGTCATCATTCTCCCTGGTCACTTTTTCCTTAACATGTCCCTCAGGTACATCTCCCTCCAAGCTTCATGGATATCAGATCATAAGCATGAAAGCCTATAAGAGGTTATAGGAAATAAAAGCCAAGTTGTACAGGAATCATAATTATTCAGAAGTTGGGTTAATTGGGTTAATATTCTCAATGAAAGCAAGTGCTCTTTCTTGAAGATGTGACATCTTCCTATTTCTGTCAGCCACTATTCCCTCACTGCACTCTCTATGGACTGGCATCGAAATTCAGCTGCCCTTCCATTTACCTGTTAAATGTCTGGCATTTTCCTCTGCTGAACTCCCTACCTGCTGTGTGCCTGGTGCTGTTTCCTGCTGTCTACTCCACCTGTCCACTTTACTCTTTTATTTCCTCCTTAAATGTTAACATGGCACAGATGGGCTCTTACTGCCTGTGACTTTCTAATGGAGTTGTTGAATGTTAATAATACTTTGGAATTTAAAAAGAAAAAGAGACGGACAGCCACTAAAACACCAAAGGAAATAAAGATATGCATCCAATGTATCCATCTGTCTGTGGGCAACACAGTGAAATAGCTCACTAGAATGTTTATTGTTGCAATATAGCAGCATTGAGAGTCCTCAGACAACACAAAGAGTTCCCTGTAGACAATGAAAAAAATTGCAAATTATTACTTTATCATATCAGAGAGAGAATAGAAATTTGCCATGCACACAAATCCACAGCATAAAAATCAAGGTGAAAAGTAAAGAATCTTCAGGGGTGAAAGAAGCCTGTTTTTTTGCTTTGAAGTCCCTAACCCATTTTAGAAGGAAAATAACCAAGGCATTAATGATCAGACATTCCCAAAATTTTGCTCCTTTAGAGGGCCCTGTCATTTTCATGTTATCATCCATTCAGAGAGCAGATGCAGCTGCTGGCATACTCACAGCTGCCTCATCTCTCTTGATGTGTCCCTGTTCTTGCTTAATAAAAAACTTCTGTCTGGTTTGGCACCACCTCCTGTCTCCTTTTCTTTCCTCATCTAAAACTGCCAAATGCCAAAGAGGACAAAGAGACATCCACTAGGATATTTTAAGCAGCTGGGTAGCTGTGGTTGCTGTAGTTCACAACCGTAAGATCCCTGTGAGACAATGCAGCTGCTACCCTGAACCAGCTGCCACTGGAAGGTCAGTCCTACCCTCCAACGTTAAACACTCCAGAAAATTAAAAGTCTGAAAAAAACTACTTGCCTCATTATGCTGAAGTGGTTGAGGAGTCTCACCTCACATTTTTGAACCAAGATATAACTGAATACGTGAAAGTAGACTATCACTTCAGATTTGTTCATAAGGCCATATATTTATCTTCATTCTGTTAAGCAGATTCCTAAGCACGTTGTCATGGATAAGATACTTGTACCTTCATCTCACCTGAGGCTCCGGTGCTCTAGATGCAGGAAAGTGAAATGTGCTGCCTCTACTTTCATGTCTGGGAGTGGAAAAACAAGAGAAAGAAGAATGTAGTATTTTCAATACACAGCATTCTATCAGATGAAAAAATCATGCCATTTGAAAATAAAATAAATAAATTCTGGGTCCTTTTATTTGTCAGTTTATTTTTGAGATGTGATAATTGGCCATTCTCATCTTTTCACTGTTTCTGTAACAGCTAATAACAATCCTCCCCTCCTCCTTCTTTTCCACCTCATGGCCTTCCTCCATAACTTTCTCTCAGAAAATTTAAGAATTAAAACAGTCCAGCAGTACTGTGCTAATCTGTAGCTTTCAGGAATTCATCACTGTCCTGCTTTGTTATTATCTCTACAAATAAAAATAATAATAATACAATTTTGGGTAAATTGTTGCAGTTTTTATTTGCTCACCTACAAAATGGGAACAATGTACAGATGGATTTCATAGAAGTATTGTGCAAATTCATAAATTCAATTAATAAGGGTAGCTCAGCTGTGAAACCAGAGGACTGAAAATAATATCTGCAATTAACTGTCTTTAACTGTCCTTAGTACAGTAATGACATGCAGCCCTGCATATAAACAAACCATTTCACATTTTAATATTCCATTTTACCCATTCCGTATCTACCAAGAGGTTATTCTACAACTTGAAAACTCAGAAAACTTGCATCTGTGTTTTAATCTTAAACTGAAATTGAATTTTATTAAATACATTTTTATGCTATCTATTAGTTTGTTTTCTTTAATTTTCATTCTCCTGTTTGCCTCCATTTATCATCAGATGTATAGACTGAAATCATATTTCCCTCTCAGCCTTCATGAAGTTAAGTCAAATTCTTTTAGTGTAAAACTGTCTTTATTATGTTTGTCAACATATTGTTTCTGATGTTTCTGAACTTCTCTTAAAAAAAGGTGACCAGCACGGGATGCCAAACTCCACATAAAACTATTCAAGCACAGAGTACTTGAAATACTCTGTGTGGCATGTAGGACCCTAAGATTACATTAATCTCTTTCACAATGAATTACATTCATCAATTTTTCATTATCATTTGATATATTGTCTTCCCCTTTTGCTCAGTTCTAACTGATAGCCTCCCAGATTATAGAATTATCAGTTCTGATCACCAAGTATTTTAGACCTAAATTTCACAGTACCTTTCATTTTGTTGTCTATACTGCTGACTAGTTTTTATCACTAAAAATCCTTAGAATCCTAAAATCCTTAAAAATCCTAAATTTTATCACTATCAATCCTTTCCTCAAGTTGATGGTGCCTTAGATGTTACTTCATCAGGAAAGCCAAGGGACATTCATCCTGTTTAACTTGAGTCATTCAAAAATCAAGTGTGTGTTCTTAGACACTTCTGGTATTCAGCATGGACATTTGGTGATATTAAAGGAAATGTGTGCAGCATACACATCAACTGGTCTAAAGTCTAGAAGTGAAGATGACCAACATGAATGCAAATAACTCTGCTCCTGAGCTGTTCATGGACTCGTTGCTTTCCTTTGTTGTGATTACCTTTTTGGAGAAGATTGTACTACATTGAATATCTGTTCAAATTCCTCAGTGTCATTCAGCTGAAAACTCAACTGGTAAAATTAGCTTTAGCATAAAAAATCTGCAGTAAATGTGCAAAACATACAATTATTTGCTCCTACAAACAAAAAACTTTTTATATTTTATTTGTTCAATACTTAGCCCTAAGTACTTCTCTCTCTAAAGTCTCTAAAAGCTTTTGTAATCTTAATCCTTATTTAATGCTTGTACTGATTTATAGTACACTACTCATACAGAGGAGATGCAAGGCCTAGTCAACCTCTAGGACTATGGAAGTTCACTTTCTGTAGAGAGCTGCAAATCATCCTGGTTGATCTAAAGGATTTGTTTCTGTCCTGGCAACCAGCAACACAGTGCCATGCAGCTGCTTCCTCACCCCACACGCCACAGAATCAGAAGGTGGCAGAAGCCAAGGTTTGGTACAACGATGATGAGAGCGATGATGGTGGTGATGATGATAATAATAATAAAAAATAAAAACAACAATAATCTTATCACTAAAATGAAAAGGGAGACAACAAAAAAAAAGATATTTAAAAAACCCAAGAGATGCACAATACGTCTGCTTACCATCTGCTGACTGATGTCCAGCCTGTCTCCAGGCCCTCTCAGTCAGCTCCCCTCAGTTTATGTACTGAGCATGATGTTCTGTGCTATGGTATATTGTTTTGGCCAGCTCATATAAATTCTTCTGGCCATGATCCCATGGAAATTCTTGTGCACCTGCTCACTGGCACAGAATGGAAAACAGAAAGGAACTTGACTTAGAGCAGGTATGACTTCGCAACAACTCAAACATCAGAACAGTATAAATATTATACTTAACCCAAAGCAACAGCACTGTACCAGCTACTAGAAAGATAATTAACTCTATCCCAGTCAAATCCAGGGCAGGTTCAAAACATACTGTTCATTGTAGACAGAGATTCCAATAAATAATTTATTCAAGTGCCTTGCAGGTACATTCCTTTCACCTGTCTTAAGGCACTTACCTGATGAATGCAACTAAAAAGCGAATATTACTTCATACTCATGAAATGAAAGGTAGACAACTCTTACAATATCTCAGATCATTTTAAATTTTAATTACTTACTTGAGTACTTAAAAGACTCTTCTTGCATCATTAACTTTAGGGATAGCTTAGAGCGATTTGACTTCTAGCTTAGGTGCTGCTATTAAGTTTCTAAAGTTTTCTAGGGTGAGTTAAAGCTTGTACAGAGAGGACAATAACATTCTTATACCAGTAGTAATACAATAAGGGTAATCTGGGGACAGATATGCTCTAACTACTTGGAGTATATCCTTCATGCTTCAAAATGCATATTTCATGCTTAAAATCATTAAGTGTAGTGGGTTGGGACAAAATTTTCACAGGGGAAAGTATGAGTATGTCTATAGAAGGGTTATTGTACCTTTCTCTGAAACATCTGGTGCTGGCCAATATTAGCAACAGAAGACTGGACTAGATGGACTGCAGGTCTGATCTGGTGTGGCAGTTCCTATGTTCCTGTGTTCTTCCTCCACCTGGTGCAAGGGCAAAACTGTCAGGTATAATGAGGAAATCTTTATTCAGGTCCCCGGGTAAGACTGTAGATTTGGCAATTAAAAAATCATCTTTTGAAAAACTCAGAGGATTTTACCTCTTTTTACTGATAAAATGTACATTATCTATACTGAAATTGTGCCAGGTCTTTCCCTATTTGTAATTGAGCGATATTAGTACAGATAGATGAAAAGGACATTTCCAGAGGACATACAGATACTATTCTATACTATTTTTACTGTTGTCATGCAGTTGTTCATGGAGTTAAATTCACTGTATTTGTGCTACATTAGAGTAAGGAAAATACACTTTTGTCTTTTAAAGCTTATATCCAGCTGAACTTCTTCCAGTTTTAGATTCCCTAACTGCAATTCCTAAATGACCTGCTTAGTTGTATTGGGAGCCCTGATGCTCATGCAGAAAAATAGGGACTTCCAGGTGAAGGTTCAGGTTTGAGAAGTGTCACCTGTCCACCATCCCCAGTGCTGTGACACCAGCCAATGGACAAGGTAACACAAAGGATCAGCAAGAAAATATTGTGCATCGTTTGCCAGGCAGTGGTCTCAGCACACCAGCAGCATAACTATTGTGAAATGTTTGGTTTTCAAGAATTGCGGCATAGTTTTAAAAATACTGCGGGTTTTTATCCACTTTGTATTGTAATTGCAATTGCTTGTAAACTAATTCGGTGAAGAATAACACAAGAAAATGTGGCATTTTGTATCTAGAAAGTCTTCTTTTGCCTAATTAGAGGTATTTATTGCTTATTGGAACAACTTACAAGTATCTGTTGATGTTCTAATCAGTTTAATGCTCCTGCAGGTGCTTTATCATATCCACCCTTCCCATGGAGAAGTCTCAGAAACCCTGGATCATGACCTTGCCAGCTCTGCCTGAGGTTCTTTGTAGTTTCAGTGCTCAGTTTTCAAAATCTCTTAGCATAACTATGTCTGCTGCAATTTAAGTGAATTGGTTACCCATTAAAAGCTTGATGAAGGTATTCTGAATTTGTCACTTAACCAAGTTAACTAATTGAGGCATAGAGTCATCCTAGATTCCCATTACAATCAGTAGAGAGAAAAAAGGCACCTGCAGATGCTGTGTCAGATCTAAAATAAGCTGAATTGTCTTTTAGAGGCGCTTATTTCTTCCTTCCATTGTCAGGAGAAAGAACACAGCTGAACAGGAGCCTAAATTTAGTGCTCCCAGGAAGCGAATGGGATATTAGGAAGGATAAATCTGACTATAACAGTTGGATCATAAGGTCAAGTGCTAAAACTCATCACCCTGCTGGAAACAGTGAAATGGAATTACACTTCTTCGGTACATTGTTCCCTCTTCTCTCACCTTCCTCTGCATGAGTCTGTGGTTAATCACTTTTCCTACCTTATTTGGTTTCCTATCTTAGTTGTTTACATTTCTAGTAGATATTGCTAAAATAAATAAATTTTATTGATAGCAATTTAGGATTTTTCATTTGATCTCAAACACCAAAGCTGAAGCGCAGTACTTGTGAAATGGATTATTCATATAAAAATTTAAACTTAGGTTTTGAAATCAACAGTAAAACAATAAAAATGCTCCAGACCAAACTCAACTAAAGTCCAAACAATAACAATGTCATTGTATTTTCTTGGCTCCTGTCTAGACAGAAGGAAAAGAAAGCTCAGAATGCCACAGTGTTCAGTCAATATCACTGTTTCAAAACTAGACACAGTATAGGGTATAGAAATGCAAGACCATTAACAAACAGAGGACTATAATAACTGAATTGTGATTCTTGATCAAAATTGAAGTATATTTATTATCACTGCTGCTGTTTCTTTGATTCACAATGTGAATGAGACTTTTTTTTCTGTGTACTAAATAAAAAAAAAAAGATAAAGAGCTAATAAAATAAGAGGTAACATATGGAGTGTGGCACTGGCTGCATAAAGATTATGGATTTTATTATTTGTTGAAATGGAAATGTCAGTGTAATCTCATGGGTTGATGCCATGGAAATTCCATTGGATTTTTCATGTTAGTGATGCATTTATACAAGCCTTTTGGATTATAAATGTGAAACACAATATTAACCCATTAGATTGCCTCTCTGATGTCTACTGGCTTTCACATTATGTCCCCATTAAATCAGAGTGTATGTATAAAGACCTGGACTACTGACACGAGAAAAAACATGTCTCAAGCCATCATTCCTTTTATAACTACTTAGTGTTTTCTAAAAATCCAGAAACTTCTCTGAGAGGAGGATATAGCCCCTAATCCAGTTAGCTAGAAAATGTACTCTTCCACTTCTCAGTCCTATTATCAGGGAGACTCAGGCACTCTGAAACTTCTGATAATATACTTCTAGTATTTTTTTTTTCAATTTTTGGGTTTGTGGTTTTTTGGGTTTTTTTTGAGGGAAGGTGCATTTCAGTTTACAGCTTTTAACATATGCATGTATCCAATCACATTGCATACAAGGTTTATGAAAGAAACTTGCTTACAGATGCACGTAAGTACAGATGGGGGCATATGTTTCCAGATTGCCTTTAGAGGGAAGAATTGTGGCAGATGTTGAAGAAAAGGTGTTCTCACATAATAGTTCAATACTGCAGAATAAATCCCTTCAGTTTCCCACTCAGGAGAGACACATATTTCCCATAACTTTTATAATAATATTGCAATTTGAAGTGCATTCCCCTTTGATAGTCAATAGAAAATTTTTAAAACTACCTTAATGAGACTCAACCCATAATGCTGGATCCCTGTTTTAAACTGACAAAAAAATCTTCCTGTAGGCATTGGTTTCTCCTGTCACTGACTCTAAAGGGACTCTTGATCACTATTTCAGTCTTGGCAACTTAATATAATGTACGTAATACTTAGGTATTCCTAGTTCTTAGATTAAAATGAACTCCAAAGCAGATTATGCCTTTAATGTAAAACACACTAGAAAATATCACCGAGCCAACTGAAAGATAAATAAAATTATATAACCTTACTTGAATGTTCCAAGGAATTACTTGGTTTCGTGAGATAGGCAGTAGACACAAGTTATATTATTTATGCCAGACTAAAGTGTGTTCAAATGTATTATTTGATTGTCATATCATAAGAATAAGATAGAACTGGAAAGAGAAGAGGTGAGGTGAGGAAAGGAGAAGATAATTGCAACACCAATCTGCTAAAAGAAAGCACATAATGAAACAAGTTAAAACACTGGAACTAAATAAATCAGTCAAGCCTAAAGGAAATGTAAGGGAAAAGGAGAAAAAACAGAAGAAAAAGAGAATTGAATTTCTAGGGTGGACTTCTATACTGCCTTGAAGATAGAAAGTGCAAATTCCAGTGTAAATAAAGATGATACACTTAGTTTTATAAGAACAGACTATTGGTGAGATAGCAGTGGCATTACTGGGCTGTAATGTATAAGAACAATCATCCTCAGCTTTTAATGTGACTCGTGGAAGTAGTCATGCAGGTCACACAGGGGTGAAGGAGTTCTAGTGGCAAATATCCGAGATGACAACACACTTTGGTAAGAGGTTTGCAAAGGACAGGGTCTAATTCAAGGTGCTGCAGTCCACAGCAGAAACTGAGAGGGTGGGATCCAAATATTTATGAAGATTCAAGGCAACCAAAGAGAAATTACTGAATCATAACAGCATTAAGATTTCTGGCTTCGCTACAGAAGAAAATAATGGATCTCCCCTCATTTCTTCTTTCCATCAGCACAATTTTAAGACAAAAAGATGAAAGACTGAAGAAGCCTTTTACACAAAGAATATGTCACTTTTCTCTTGGCCCTGCAAAAAGAGATAACTTTTACCAAACCATGGTTTTCTAGTCCAAAAGATGCCTGATAAGGCAGAACTCACTCTTCCTACCCCTTCAGATGCATTAATAATATCTGCCTTTCCAAGTTGCTATGTGACCACCTTGGCAGAGCCAGAATCTCTTTCAGGAATTTCAAACTTTGGTGCTTATCTTACAATAAAATTTTAGGCAGAGAGAAAGGTAACCTTTTGAAATGAATGTCCAAACGAATTGTTCAAGGGAAAATGGAAGCAGGGCTTGAAGACACCCAGACAGGAGCGTTTCTCACCTCTTTTTAGGCATCTGAGTCATTGCTTAATGAAAGACTTCCATGAATGAATTATACACAAATGTTAGGTACATGAGACCCACTTCAGTTTTTTTAAACTGCCTCATCTGGGGGACAAGGACTGCATTTCAAGACTTTTGTGTATTTTGCAGTCAGCTATACTATCTAAAAGGCATTACTAGCCTTATTTAGGTAATTTAATTGCTGCTGTAACTATTGATATTATTGGTCATGTCTGAAAATGTCATTTAGACAGATTCCTCTGGAAATACAGAATTAGCTACAGACAGACAAGGTGATTTTTCTAATTCCACAAAGTACTGTAGTGTTAGCATCAGAATACACACAAGCCCTGGGCTCTAATCATTTAACAACATTCCCGGACCTAGACCATTTGCACCTTAAAATTACTCGCTTTTGTTTCAGCCAATGCTATTGCAAAATGTTTCACTCTAATTATATTTTAAAGTTCATTTTGTTTTTCTATTCCAAGCCTGTTTCTGACTGTGTGACAGACTAGAACATTGAATGGAAAATTCAGCATTTGCAAGTCAAATTCAAAGAGAAGGTTTTAATGCTGAATACTTGTGGACAACATTTAAAAGTCCTGTGGAGTTAAACAATGTAGATTTTTTCCAATACATGGTGAACTGACTTTACAGATATTATTCAGTTGAGATCTGGAGATAATATTAATATGGTACTTATGCATAAAACTCAAAACAGGCAAGTATTTTGTAAATTCAGCATTTAGTTATCTCTTATCCATTAACAAGAAGCAAAGCAAACAGCTCCCCCTTATATTCATGCCCCGAGCTAAGCAAGGGGAATGGAAAATGTTTTTTAGAATTACAAATAGAACCTTTAAATTGTAGAAACTTGATAATTTCATTTATGAAAAGCATTGCAAAACTTCTTCTTTCTACACCAGTTGTTATTCAAATCACAGTGCCAAGGATAGAAAAAGACAAAACATAACAAAACAAACAAACAAAAAAAAAAGACAGTCAGAAAGAAAGGAAAAAAAAAAGGGGGAAATAGAAAAACAGGGAGAGAGAAAGAAAATAATCTTGACAGGAATCCAGTTTCTTTTCAAAGATCAGGCAGAATTACTGCATGTTTATATGTTCACATTGAAGCAAAAATTGAGGAAAAGAAAAGGAGAGAGTGGGGAGAAATGAAGAAAATACATAAAGAGTTATGAGCTCTTTTCAAAAATAGATACCTGAAAGTACATGAATTCACCCATATAATTCTGAAATTACAATATGCATTTTGGTGTGCAAATTGTGATTGCACATTTTCAAGTACTAAGGATTTATACTTCTTATAGGACTTTGCAGGTTTTGAAGCCCTAAATATAAATTAAGAAAAAAATTACTTTATGTGTAAGAATTCAGAACAAGGGTTTTGCACCTCCTAAATCCTACTCAAGCCCTCAAAATAGGATTTAAGAGGGACTTATGTGTTTCATAGGCAATATGTAGCTCGGAGAATTTCACCCAAAGGGATAAAGCATATTAGCCTTACTTTTGCAACTAGTTTTTCTGCAGTCTCTTGGACTAATTACATAAGAGAAGAGTATTTTTTTTCCTATAGTTTCTTTTGTGTGGCAAGACAGATCATTCAGAAACACTAAACATTACAACAAGGGGCAGGTTAGGATATACCATTATGGATTTTCACAGTCAGATTTACAGGCAAAACTGGATACAAGAATGCTTTTTGCAAAATTTGGGGCTGATGCTTTGATCCCCATCTTCTGAACATCTCTGAGAGATAAGCAAATACTCCTCCACCCATTTATAGACACAAATACTGAAACAGAGAAGTTATTAGATGTAACCAGGTACTGAGCCTACCTGGACTATTGACTTAATCCAAGTGAGATAATTCCCCATAGAGGAAAATTTCTGAATTAAAAGGAAGAAATAAGAGCAGTGGTCCCAGTTTGTTTCCACTTAGCATGATTTAAAAAAAAAAAGTCAGTAGAAAATATTGCTGTAAAGAAAGAGATGATAAGAAGTGTGCAGTTTCAACTGGACAACCAAGCACACCCAAATCCAGAAACACAGGGAGACATGTTGAGTCCGGAAGAGCATGTGGAAGAGTGGTGTTGTGTTTAGTCGTGCTGTGTCACCACACTAAACAGGCTTTATTTTTATATTTCCTGATTCCAGATTTGTTCAAAAACTAATATTTGTGTAGGGATAGTAAGATAAAGATTCCTTTATATCAGAGGAGGTGATACCTGAAACTTTTCTTGTACCACTGACTCAGTGTGATGTTACTATTGGGTCAGAATTTGTAGGTTTTCCAGTTTTGCTGGAAGTTATGTCTTTTTACCATTTCTTTTTTTTTTTTTTATCTATGTTGATCATCATCATAGAAGAAGATCAATCTTCATCAATCTAATTCACGTTATCACTAGATTAAGTTCCAGGTGACTAAGACATTTTTTCCTAAGTCAGCTATTTGATGTTTCTTCCCTTTTATTCTTCCCTGATAAGAGTTTTTGGTGGACCATCAATGTCCACTGAGCTTCAGTGTAGGACATACTGCGAAAGGCTGTAGGAATCTTTAGACACAGTATTACCAACTACACACACATGCCCCTAAACCCACCAGTTTTCTCTGTAGCTCATCCTTCATGTGAGTTCTTTTATTTTTCAGGTCTCATTTTTACCTCCTGAAACAATCCCCAGACACTAAGAGATGTTTCACTCTTCTTGCTTAGCTCCTTATGTATTATTTTCTCAATGCTGTAGGCAGCATCTTAGCATTTTACAGTTTGGTAGAGTTTAGTTAATGGAAGATGTAGTTTTATCAAATGGATGTCTTAAAGTCCTGAAGGAAATAACTTTTACAAAGGCATCAGGACTGGAGAGTGGAGACCAGTTCAACAGCAAAGAAGATTTGGCTTTAATACTTTCCGTAAGAAGGCAAGCCCATTAAGTGTTTGGCAGAGATGAGAAGTTGAACACTGCTTTCTCTTTTGGACATAGAGAAATTACATCAGCAAATTGTCAATATCCATGCTCAGCATACTTAGCTCTTCCATAGAGTCTTCTGTATAACAGAAAATAACATTTCTCCTGGCAAGGAGAGATCTTGAACCACTCTGGAGAAAAAAAAAATTGAAGCCATTTATAGGGAAATGCAAATAGCTGATGAACTGAGTTCAATTAAACCTGTCTTGTCCATTTGCTGTGAAGAGTACAATTAGTTTATTCAAAATGCAGTGTATGCTCCTGCACTGCAGTGAGGGGAGAGATGAGGTACCTGGGCTTATGTGCTGGCAAAAAGCAATTTGAACATGTGAAGCCAGAACATAGTCATCTTCAGGAAACAATGTCTTCATGAATGTGCAGCAATTTGTCTCTGAAGTCTTAAATTTGCTACATGTATTTAACTATTAACAGGTAAATAGGCTCAAAAGAGTTAATGAAGCTTGTCATGAATATATGCTTAGGGACCATGAGTGAATTGAGTCCCAAAGCCAGATCCAATGTCCAGTGAAGGCAAATGAAGAACTACATCAAGCATGAGATCAAGCCCTAATCTAAGATGCAAACACAATTAAGACCAGACTGTATTATATCTGGAGCTATTTTGCCTGGTTACACTTAAAAAAATCAAATTAACGTGCAACAAAATGGGAACAGAATTTAAAAAAAGCCAAAACAAAACAACAACTAATTTTTAAAGTTCAGTGTTAGATGAGGAATGGGTATAAAGTCCAGTTTTACACATCTTAGCTTGTTTGACTCTTCCAAACACTAGTAGTCACTTTTCAGCTCCCATGACCTTTTTACAACATCACCATTACAAGTAGATAAGTTTGCTGTGAATTCTTAGTGTATGGTACATTATGCACATAGTGGTAATTGTAATTAATTCCAAAGGTATTTATAAAGAATCCAATGATGTGTGATATTCTCAGAGCAATAAGCCCTAGTTTCCATTCTGAACACTTTTAGTTTGTGGTTTTTTTTTTTTTTTTTTTTTGTAGTGTTTGTTTGGGTTTTTTTTCCAAACTGCTTTTGAAAAACTCAGGGGGAATTTTCCATGCACAAGAAAAAGTGTTTTACCTCATCATTAACAGATTCTCTGTAACAGAACAAACTAGCACCAAGCCAATAATGGTGAAATAACAACTAATCTAAGAGCTCCTTCTAATAAAGCAACGTCTCCACCCCAAATCTGCTGTAAGTCACCATGCAAAGGTAAGTACGTAAAGCACCACGATTTTTATACTCTACATGCAATTGTCTGACACTAAGTATTCTGATTTTATAATGTTGACATGTAATTGTCTCCTTCTCCTTCACCTGCTGGAATGAGTTGTCTTGCCTAGTTTTGATGCCATGATGATTTTTTTGCCTGTTTTTTCATACCCCTTTTATACCTTTTTATAACTTCTGTATTCTTAGTGGTTTTTTTAGCCTACATTCTTGGACTTGTTTGTCAAGCTGGGAGACTGAATATTTTAGAAGCTTTATAGTTAGGGATCAGAATGCTCCAGACACCAAGGTCTTCTCCAGAACACATTTTGGAAACTGATAGAACCATCCAGGTGAAGGTTCCTTGGGGAGGTGGATTCACTCGAGCCTCTCACTGGGGAATCTTTGATAGATGTGCTAATTAGTAACACCTATAATGTTAGACCAGATCTTTTGTGGGGTGTGCATTGAGGTGCATTCCACCTGGACGTGGTGCACCTAAGGATCCTTAAAACAAACGCCAAGGTAAAATCCTTTTTTTTCCTTCTAACTGTGTTTGACTCTTGATTTTAACACCAGGAAAATGCATCAGTTTGAACTTCAAGTCACCTACCAAAAAAAAAAAAAAAAAAAAGAAAGAAAAAGACTCAATCAACTATTACATAAATTGATTTTATAAACTGAAATACTTACTAAATGTGAACATAGAAGGCTTTCTCATACAATGGTCCATGAATATTTAGCAGAGACCCTTAATTGTTATGAATTTATGGAAATTTCCATATTCTATTTCTCCAGCTATGTTGCTGGGGTATTGAAGAGAGAAAAATCCTAATTAAAAGTAATCTAAATTGGTTAAGAAATGCAAGAGAAAATATAAACAAATCCCAGGATTGCCTGAACTAGGTAGTGAATAAAAATAGTTATTTTTAATAGGCCCATAAGAGATTAATAGAAATGTCTCCACTGATCTTTGGGCTTTTGGGTCATGGAAGCTAGTGGTGATGTTGCCTAACAGCTAATGCACATGTAAGTCTGGTATACATATGTAAATGTGCATTTCTGTGTTAATGTGCAACATCTCACCCAGGTTGCTCCACTACGAGTCAAAAAACGTAGAAGAAAAGCAAGAAAGCACTATTCATTTTCATCCAGTCAAAAAACAGAAGTGGTGGAGCAAGGATTTTCAGAACAATGTCAGAAATATGGCAGCTGGATGTCAAGTAATAAGTAACAGGACAGAACACATTTGGTTGACACTGGGTAGATATGTTTAACACAACCTTGCCCATATCAAAGTTGACACCTGATCTAAACTGGTTATCCAAGTCTGAGATATGCCCTTTGTAGTGGTTTTATGGTCAAATTATGCACTGTTCCCTGATTACTTTTCAGTGAGATAAACCATTAGGAGACAGCAAAGCAGGCACACAACTTATATGCTATGATAAAGTTTATTAACAGACCTAAGAGAAAAAAAAAAGGGAAAAAAAAAACCAATCAGACACACACACA
>VXAC01006547.1:201173-224379 GCA_013399225.1 Rhipidura dahli | reverse complement strand
GGGCCCGGCGGGCCCCCCAGGGGGACCGTGGCGCTCTGGCCACCACCCCTGGACCGGAAGAAAAAGGTCCCTACTCCCGCCTTCCGCGGGATTTTATAGGTAACATTGAGAGAAACGCGATTCGACCAGGCGACTGTCTGTCATGTCGGGGTCAACCCGTGACACCCTTCTACAAAGATCTGCAATTTGAGAAAGTGAATTGTACTATTTAACTTTCTGGTGTCTGAAAGTCAATGAGAAGAATCATAGAATCATGGAATCACAGAACGGTTTCGGTTGGAAAGGACCTAAAGATCAGCTTGTTCCCACTCCTGTGCCATGGGCAGGGACACCTTCCACTAAACCAGGTTGCTCAAAGCCCCACACGGACTGGCTTTGAACACTTCCAGGGATGGGGAGGTCCCCACATGTTCCAAGGCCTCCATATTGTGAGTAGAGTGTTTTAACCCCAGCTGGCAGCTCAGCCCCACACAGCCTTCCTTGCACACTTCACCTTATGGGTGCTGGAGAAAATCAGAAGAGTAAAATTGAGAAAACTCATGGGTTGAGATAAAAGCAGGTCAACAGGCAAAGCAGAAGCCACATGCACAAACAAAGCAAACCCAGGAATTCATTCCCTCATCCCATGGGCACACAGGTGGTTCAGCCATTCCCAGGAAAGCAGGACTCTGTGACATACAATGGTCACTTGGGAAGACAAACACCCCAACTGTCTCCTCATTTCTTTCCCCCCCAGCCCCGCAGTGAGCATGGCACTGCAGGGTGTGAAATACCCCTGTGGTCTGTGGGGGTCAGCTGTCCCAGCTCTGTCCCATCCCAGCTTCTTGCACACTCCCAATCCCCTCACTGGTGAAGTTGGGTGAGAAGTAGAAAGAGTGTTAACTTACTGTAGACTTCGAATCCACTGAAAACATCACTGCTTTATCAACATTTTTCTCTTACTAAATCCAGAACCCAGCATTGTACCAGCTACTGGGAAGAAAATTAACTCTATCCCAGCTGAAACCAGTCCAAGGAGTATTAGAATTTATGTAGGTATTCCACAAGAGAAAAAAAGCACACCAGAATTTATTAGTCATGTAATTTATTAGTTGTTAATTACTTGCTTCTCTTTATTAACATATTACACCTCAGAGAATAACTCTAAGGTAGGTAAATTAAACTAGACTTCCTTTGCTGATGTGTAATTTGCAACACAAAGAATGTAAATAATGAGCAGAGATGGGAATGGAAGTTAGTTCCCTGACAATGATAATTTTATCCAAGTACTGCCTTTGGGGCTTAAATATGTGCAACAGGAGTCACAGCAGGAAAGCAGAAGCTGGAGGTAATATTTCAGAAACAAGAGTGCAGAAATGAGCAGAAATGATCTGAATAGAACAAGATACAGTCATAAAGAAATAGGAAAACTTCTGTATACCTTTGAAGAAGGAAGGGGAAATGACCTGGCAAACCCTCTTTAGGAGTTTCCCAAAGGTATCGGCAGCAACATGAGAGAAGGATCCACGCTAACAACCTGGCACTGCAGCAGAGGCGTATTCCCACTCATGGTGCATGCCTGAATTAGAGGGCAATTTCTGCTGGTCAAGAGAGAGAAACATTCTCTCAGAAAGAATAGCCTGAGTCCTGGTGAGTGGAGTCTGCTTTCATCTTGCCTCTCCTCAGATGTTTCAGTTCAGCTTCTGTGTTCAGGGCTACCACGACCAGTGTACATGACAAGAAATGGAATGGAAAATTTGTATAAATCTATTATGTATTTAGTATTTACTCCTGTTACCACTACTGCTGCTACAGATTGTGCATCATTCTGTGCCCGCTATCGCTGTGACACTGCCCTCAACATGAAGGAGAGCATTCATAGATAAAGATGATCACAGTAACGGTGAAGAATGTACCAGAGATTTGATATTTGACAGTAAAATATAATAGAATCAACACACTGCAGTGATTCAAGATGGAGCCAATCCAGGTCCGTTCAGTCTGTGAGAAGCTTTCCAGTGAAACTCAGTGAACACTGAACTGAGTGCTATGACTTCAAATAGATGCCTATTTTATGCAAGCCACAAAGGCTAGATGCTTTATCCTGCAGGTCTTGAGCTTTATACTAGAGTGGTCAGTGAGAAAGAAGTAGTTTAGATCATGTAAATGCAGTATTCAAGTGGTTATTAAAACAATTTGTAAATGTAAATAAGAGCATGGGTCTTTGAGGCAAGAAAGACTTTTTCAGATTGTTGCCTGAAAATGAGAATAAAAGAAAAAAAAACTTAGACAGGAATTAGTGAATAACCAAAATAATTGTCCAGATTCCTAGAGGGGATAAATAAATAAAAACCCCTTACCAGTCTTCTGTTTCCAAAATTCCTGTTACTGAATCAACTGAAATAAAGTATTTTTGGAATTTTTACTTGAATAGTTGCGATATAAGCTAAGATCTCTGCTTAAAAAATGGAATATGGTGCAAAACCATCTCACAAAACTAATTTACCTAGCACTGACTAATGCACAGCTGTTGAGAAAATCTCACACTTAAATTACAGAAGTGGTATGTGTTTGTGCGCTTCCTGAATAATACTGAGGATTATCAATTAGAAAGGAAGAGTCTTTGCCAGCTGTAAATAACATAAACCAGGGATTTATGGGCACAAGCAATGATATGGCAGCCATGTGTGAATGAACACAGTTCAGCATGAAGCACAATACATCACTTTCAAACTTTTATAACAAAGTCACTTAATAAATACATGCACATGGTACTCTTCTGAAGAGAAAATATTCCTTCTTTGGGGGAAATACACAGACTTACTTGGGATTAAGATACTTTCCAAGTTATCAGGATTGTATATAGTGTTTGGAATTGACAGAAAGACTCCACTGAGTCCACTGATTTACTCCTGAACAATATAATTTAGTTTTTTAGAAGCTCTTGTGTACATCACAGCTACATAAGTTAAATAATGAAAAACAGAGGAGATAGAAAGGAGGACAGAGAGTAATATAAGGAAACTATAACTCAATTTTATTTGAAATATGGAAGAAAAATATTTGATAAGAAAGAAAAAAAAATACAGAAACTTCGATTCAAAAATCTAAGGCCTTTCTAGCCACTTGCCAATGAATCATTTAGACATATATCTGGTAAATGTCATGTTTTAATTAGAGGAAAGGTCTAGAGATGTCCAGAACACATTTCAGTGCTTCTGTGGATTGAAATCAGGTTCTGCAGAAGTGTTTTCCGAAGGAGTAGCTGAAATCAGGACAAAAAACCTTCAGAAAAATAATAACTGGGAGACAGTGTGAAAAGCATTGTGCAAGAGGGAAAAAAAAAAAGGATGACAGAAACACCCAGGTCAGATGAAATCTTTAAAAACAAAAAATCTGGAATGTTAGTGCAGTAACACAAATCTGATGGAAATTCTTGGGAATTCTTGCACTGATGAGTCCAAAGTTATGCCAGCAACTTCTGAATAGCCCAGCTAGAGACTGAGAGAAATAAGGAGGTCTATCAGCTCATTTCATCTAAGCAGTCTGTATTTTTTCTCTCTTGTCTTTTAACTTGTTCTATCTGCCTGACTGTTTATCTATTTTTTGTGTCTGACAACCAGAAAATCAAAACTGGAGAAGAAATAAAACCACTTTTTTTCTTTTTTTTCTTTTCTCTGTTTTGGTTTTTTTGAGTTGTTTTTGGGGTTTTTTTGGTTTTTTTTTTGTTTTTTTTTTTTCCCCTCCAGAAGATATTCCTCCATTTTGTCCCTTAACTTTCTTTCGGAAGAAAACAAAGACCAATCCTATGATTTTATGTAACATTCATCTCCATGATGAATTCTCACTATATTGTTTTCTGTAATTCATCTTTCCTTGGTCTGAGAAGTGTGCTATTTCCCTAAAGAAAAAGTAGCACAGCCTCATAAATCTCACTGTTTGGCAGATTCCCAGAACTGACACTAATTCTGCTTTAGCCCATTTTAACAATAATCAAAATTTAGAGGCAAAAGGGATAAAGTTTGACCAGCTTATTTTTCCTTTCATATTTCAATATGTTAATGTAATAGGAAACTGATATTTTCAGAATAGAGAAAATACTGGTGGAAAGTGTTTAATAAGTTGTCATGATTTATTTTGATTAATTAACCAACAAATGTATATTAAAACAAAAGTTTGACAAAAGCAGGAAAACATTAAAAAGGAAAATGTAATCATCCACTCTTTTTTTTTTTTTTTTTTTTTTCTGCAAAAAAAAAAATTTAGCAANTTTTTTTACTGCAGAAAAAAGTGCAGAAATGGAGCTATTAATCATAGCAACATGATGGCAAGGACTGTTTTTTGTCACTATGTCCAGTCTTCTGCCATCAGTGGCAAGATATTAATTTCTTGATTCCTGTGCAATTGTTTTTCTCTGTTATTTTCTATATTTTTTGTTCTCTGAATAGATCCAACCCCTGTTTCTCTTATCTGTTATCACAACTTCCCCATGCACATTTTCAAGAGCATGTGTAGGAAACCATTGGAAACATTTCATTTATGTAGCAAAGTGAATAATGTTTTTGGAAACATGAGGCTGGTAATGTCATCTTAGCTTTAATTTTAGCTTTTTGTTTTGTTTTTCTAAAACATCTCAGAATATAATCTCACGTGAAGCCAAGAACAGGGTCTTTTAAGATACAATTCACTTTGACTCATTTTTCCAGGAAACACTAAATTATCTAAGGTGAGTTGAAGTTCTCTGTAGTGATGCAAAGGCTCAGTAGGTGATAGAGACATCAGGGATTTCCAGATCACTGCATTAATACAGGCAGAAATCTGTGGCTGGGTTTATTAACATTCTGGCCTTACCTGCACAAACCAGAACAACCAAGAAATGGACCATTCCTCCCTATCTGTACTTCTAGATTATTGTGCACAGCTGCCTCAGTGCACTGCCCCAAAGGTTATGTGCTCCTTTCTGCATGAAGCTGCAGAGTAGAGAGATCTTTTCCTCTGTGTGGTAGAGAGAGATTTAAGCTCGGTCTCCAGAACCAAAAGCAGCCAAATTCTGATACAAAGCAGATCTCTATTGAAATGTCACAATTTACACCAGTCTGTAATTAATTTGTTTGATATACTTAGCAAGGTTTTCTGAGAACATAGAGGCTACTGTATATATGGTTAGAATATCTACTTCCTCCTCTCCCCCACTTTCTTCCACGCTGCCTCTGATGTTTTCTTGTATCTACTTTAACCTTTCTTCATTAATTCATACACACATATTTATATACTTACTTAATTTTGGTATTCTTAGAAAAAATCTGTTTTTATTAAAAATAAATCCTAGGCCATTATTTTGTTGCTCTCAGTCTGAAAAAGATTCAAGAAGAGCTTTTGCTCTGCCTTTGATGGTACCATCCATTGTCCTGCCTGTGGCTGTTTATTCACTTAAAGGTGTCTTTGAAATACTGTCTAATTCCTTGCTCCATACTATAGTGTTCTTTGCTACTTTATGGAATGAGTAACAGACTCTATTCAATAAAAATAATTAGAATTAAAATCAATTGGCTTTATTCTTCTGCACCTTTATGGAAAATAATGACACAGAACATGCAGTATTGTATCATTATCTCTTAAACAATTCTCATAAATTATGAACATATATTTCATTTATTCCTACCTAGCTGGTGCTCTTATTACACATTTGCTTCCTTAATTAATGCAATATTCTTCATTCTTTTCCTGCTGGAAAAGAACTACTCATGCCACTAAAGAAGAAAACTTGCTATCTATTAAACATAAATTGGTGAGTAGTTGGGATTCAAAAAAAAAAGAAAAAAAAAGAAGAAAAATGTCTTCATTTTAAAAAAATGAAAAAAGAAAGAAAAAAAATGTAGAAAGTTCTATAGGGGCAAAGAGGGAATGGCAAAATATGTATATATATATATATATGTCTGTTTATAATTGAAATTAAATTTAAGGACATGAAAAACAGCCTGAGAGGATAACAATGAGAGAAGTTAATGTACATTAAATTTTTTCAGTGGGAAAATCTGTGAGACCAATTTTCTTCAGAGACTAAAATATGCATTATTATTACTACAGATTTCTGGATGGTGAAGATCTAAGTGATATATTCACCTACTGCACTTACCATCTTTTAAGGGTATATTTGGATTCTTTCTCCCAAGAAGATAGTCTGAGACTTTGGGTTCTAGAGAGACTCTGCTACAATACAAAGGCAAAAGCACAAATGTAAAATCCTAGGAAGGGCTGTGTTTGTTGCTCGTTTCTTTTCTTAAAGATAAGTGAGCATCTGTTAACAAAATTTCATCAGTCATGCCCAGGCTGCCTTGTCCTTGTGTAAGATGCAGTCCTTCCTAATGAGCGAATCCTGCAATATTTCAAGAATAGAGAACTGACCCGAAGCACACTGAGGCATTTGAAATATTCATATTACTGTGAGAGGCTCTGCACAAACCCTTAAGACCACAAAGGGCTATGTTTCACAGAGCAGGCAGTGTCTCTTGCTGATGAAAACTGTACTAAACCAGAATAGCCTGAGAATGACAAATTAAAACACAATATAAAACATGAAGTCCTATGTATTATGAGCTATTCTGGAAAGAAGTAAGTAGATATTTACCATAAATTATGACAAATTATTTCATACCTTTCTTCAACCCAGACCACACAACCGTGGACCACAGGTGGTCTAATCCCAAGAAATTACTGGGCAAGCCTGGAAACAGTCCTGTAACCTCAGGCAGTTGAGGATGAAAAATGAAAAAGGTTAAAGACAGGATGCTTAACAGAAAAACTTATTGCTGAAATGGTTTACAATAGAATGTTTATTGGATTAGCCATTTCCTTCTGGATCTCTAAGCAAAGAGAGCTTTTGTCTTCTGTAGCTGGAACAGACAATTCTCAGCTGAGTTTAAGACTGAAATCAAGCAGAAAGTTGAAACAGGAATTTAAAGTGTTTAAGAACCCAAGTGCTGGTGATTATTCTAGAATTAGTACACACTAACTTTGTCCTTCCAGGAGAAAACATGGGACATAACATCACAATGCACATTTAAGATGGAATTGATGTAGAAACAGAGCTTTACTGCACTGTTGCAACTCGTGGACAGTTTACATTAAATATTTTTATCTTTTTTTTAATGACTATTTTTTCATTCTTTTGATTGATTTTTACCCTATTTTCTAAAATCAAAATAGCATTAATTTCTCCTATGTATCTTTATTTCTTTTCCTTTCCCTTGTTCCATATTTAAAGATGGAAATGGGAAGGACAGGAAGGAAAATCAAACATGAGACTTTTCCCAACAAAAATGTATTTCTCTAAAACACCTAACATACCTGGAAATACTTACTTTAATTTTGACTGAAAATTTTACAGAAGCTTCCAACTGGCTTGAGTTATATGGTTCATTGGCAATCTAGCATAAGAACAGGAATATTTGGCTCTGTCTTTTCTGTTCATAAATATTACCTCTCTTCCATGATAGATCAGTACACTAATACTGAGCAAAGACAGTCCCAGGTTTGAACAGGGGGCTGTGCCTGTGCAGGTTTTACTCCAGACTGTCTGATGACAAGCACATTCTGCTTTAGAGGGTTATGGCACAGACCAATAAATTCTGATGTGAAGATTTCTGAAACTCATCAAAAGTTGTCCCTTTTACATTTAGATCTTAATACTTGAGTTAGTGTTCTCCCCCATCATCCCATCCATACAGAAAAATGTCCAACAAGAGACTATACTAATAGTTTACAATTTGTGTTATGATACTTAGGGGGAAAAATGAAATAAAATCTATATTTTCCTAGTGTATCAAAAGAGAAAAATCCTTTTCTGCAGCAAATGGCTGATTAACTCCACTCAGATCTTCAAACATCCATACAGACACTTTTTTTTGTTGTTCTAGATAGGAGTCAGTTGCAAATATAAAAATATGCATCATAGAAAGAATATTTACTTTAAAGAAATTCCTCCAGAAACCTAAGCCACTCGATATCACAAATCTCCCAACCAGAGCTTCAATAAGAAAAGCCACAATAATGACAAATAATATGTTGGCTTTTGGTTTTATTATTGTTATTTTAAGAGCTTGCCTGAATCAAAAGCTTGCAGATACTTTTTTAAAACAACGCTATTTACCATATGTAGACTAAACTGAAAAAGAAAATGCTTCATATCAGTTTTTACAAACAAGAAAAATGGCTTTGACAGAATCTTCTTTTTTTCCCCCTTACTAAGAGCTCTGGAAAAATAACTTTTCTGCAGAGCTCAGTTACTGCATTTTCTTTACTAATAATTTCATCACAGTTATTGCCAGCAATTAAAGCAGATTTAACCTTTCCTATTCTAGTTAATCCTCTTAACTAAGATTTTCTGAAACCAGAACCTAACATGCAGTCCCTTAACACACGTTAAGATGGTAGAGCTATGTTTTTTCTAGGAGATCAGTCCTTTTGATCATCAGGCAATGGCCTGATCCTTAAGTTTCAGTCTGTTTTGGACTCATTACATGCTCCAATTGAAAGGTTCACTGCCTGCCAAAGTGGTAAGATGGGATAGAAGATTGATGAGCCCATGTGGTTTTAAAGAGAGAGAAGGTGTTTGTCCAGAATTGTCCACACCCATCCTTCAGAAAACTGCAATAACTGATTTACTTCATCCCTGAAGGATAACTAAGATAAGGGTAAGAAATTTTACTGACTGAAATTTCCAGTATCAATAATATCAATATTGCTAATAAGCCCATGTGAAAGAAACATGGCCAAGGCCAGCTCTTAAAGCAGAACCTCCCAGTCCTTAAGGGGCTGAGGCACCTGGTAAGGACATAATGGACCCTCTGCTGAAGTGGGGTCTCCTGCCAGCAAAGCCAGCAGAAGTTTTGCTGAACTTGCCACAGCTGGAATTCACTCTTTCTGCATGGAGCACTTATATTATTCATTTCTGACAAAACTGTACCAGCACATCTCTAACAGCATTAATTTCTGGAGGGAGAGAAAAGATTCTTAGCCTTGGAAATGCCTTGAAAACAGAAGCAGCAGTGCAAAGAGCACAGCCACACAGCAGACAACCCTTTGATTGCTGGTACATGAGGGAGATTCGTCTTCTATTGCTATAGTTTTATGGTCTTTCAGCAGAGCATCAAATAGAAGATGCTGAGAAACTATCAGGCCAATATTATGCTATTAATATTCAGATCTGGTTCAAACAGCAAGAAAAGAATGTTTCCCTTCATGTGAAATAAAAGGCATTGTTCTTGGAGGATCTCTGTTTCTATACAAAGGTAAAGTGCAATGGAAGTTTGTTAATTTCTTTTCCCAATTACACAACAATACTTTCCCCTGATAACAAATCTGGAAAGAAGCTGTAGTACTTGGTAAACAAACTTGCATGCTGTGTGCCATTTTCTGTCACTATGCTCTGAACAGGGGATACTTGCCCTTTGGAGGAACAAGATAAAGACAAACATATGGGCCAGGCTTTTTGTTCAGGTCCTAATTTCTCTAAACTCTTTATTATGCAGCCAGACTGGCTAACGTCATTTAGAGGAATGCCAGCAGCTCTTATCACTGTTTCTCTATTTTTTTATAGGCTAAGGCACCTGAACACACCACAATTAGGAAATAATTCTCAGTTATTCCCATGCTTATCTCTCAAAAACCTTTCCTCCCTCTACATGCTTGCGTCAGCTACTGAGCCCAGGCCAGAAAGCATTCTCCATACCACTAGCCGTTTTCCTCACAAAAAAAAAAACATTTTTTGAGCCTTTGGATGAACCAATGCTCAGAAGTATAGATGGTGGTCAATCCTTTCATAGAACCATAGAATATACTGAGCTGGAATGGACTCATCAGGAACATTGAGTCTAACTCCTGTCCCCGCACAGAACTTTCCAACAATCCCATCATGTTCATGAGAGCTTTGTCCAAACACTCCTGGAACTCTGCCAGGTTTGGTGCTGGGACCACTGCCCTGGGGAGCCTAGTCACCCTCTGGGGGATGAATCTTTTCCTAATATCCAACCTGAACCTCCCTTGACACAACTTCAGGCTTTTTTTCCGGGGTCCTGTCACTGTCACCACAGCGCAGAGATCAGTGGTGGTGGATCAGATCCTTCTACCATGAGGAAGATGTAACTGCAATGAAGTCTCCCCTCAGTATCCTCTTCTTAAGCTGGGCAGACCAAGTGCCCTCAGCCATTCCTCACACGACTTCCCCTCAAGGCCCTTCATCAGCCTTGTGTCCCTCCTTTGGACATTCTCTAACAGCTTTATAACATTTTCATACTGTGGCACCCAAATCTGGCCCCAGGACTCAAGGTGAGGGTGCACCAGTGCAGAGCAAAGCAGGACAATCCCCTCCTTTATCTGCTTGGTTCTAAACTGTGATGTCTCTTGACCAAGAGCCAGAAAAAGACTTTCTTGATGTCTGTGCTTTTTGCATCTATGTGTAAGCAGGCTTTGACATGTCACCCAGAAAGAGCTGGGAGAAGATTCACATTCAACACAGCCAGGGGTTGTGCCAGGGGTTCCCCACATACAATTCCCAAGGTGAGTATGTCCTCAAAGTCTCTTTGTAAAGATTTTGCGTGATCTTTAGGAATTTCGTTCAACATACCACATCTCTTTAGGAGATAAAATCTAGCAAGGAGTCTTAGTAGCTGTTGCCCTGTAAATAAAAATGGTGTCTATTAGTTATTCATTTACTTAGAATCAAAGAATCATAGAATGGTTTGGTTTAGAAGAGACCTTAAAGATCAGCTAGATACAATTCCCCTCTGACAGGCCAGGTATTTGCATAAACTGAAACAGGATGCACTGAGCAGAGAGCTGCCTTGACTCTTTACAGTGACCATCATAGCCAGATAGAGACCAGACTTCAGCCAAAAAAAATTTAGTTGAGTATCTTGTCTGAGACTCAGAGTCTATTCACCATCGTGGAAGTGTTCAAGACCAGGCTGGATGGGGAAGGTGGAAGGAGCCAGAAGAGTTGTCTCTGACCATGCCAGGGTAGCTGGAACTAGATCATCTTCAAAGTCCCTTCCAACCCAACCCAAACCATTCCATGACTCTATTTCACTTAGCTCTTTCTGAAAATATATAAAATTAGATGTTAAACACACACACGCACACAAAAGTCACCTTCCACACCACACCAGAAACATCTCCCAAACATAGCACATTAACCCCACAGAGGTTAGAAACTGCTAAGAAGGGTTATAACACATAGGGAAAAAAAAAATTCCCCTTTGTGAAACAGCTACTTTCACACATTTTGTTCAATGTTGCTTTCTATCTATGCTGAACAGCCTTGGAATCAAAAGGTCCTCTCCAGAGGAAAATATCACAGGTGGCGAGCTGAGACACTCTACTGGTGTTCAAGCTCACATGTTTCTGAAGTCAATAGAGTGCAGAGCTTTTTTAGACAGTTGCTTCCAGTGGTGAAGACAAATGAAGAACAACACCCAATGAGCTGTGACTGGAACCCTACAAAATGTTTTGCTCATAAACTGAATTTTCATGCATGAAAAATAAAAACCTTTAGGGACCAGGACTGCTTGATGGTTATTTTAAAAAGCTGAAAATTTGGAAACCAAATTTCTTCTGCATCTTTTTCTCAATCAAGTGTTTCTCAGTATATGCGTCAGAATTTGAAACAGTTTTATTTTTATTTTTTAGCCCAATGTCCCATGAGTAGTTGCCATATGTTAAAAAAAACCCAGTTTTTGCCAGCAGGATAAAAGCAGAGAAGCAACAAGGTGCTAAATATGAAACCTCTGTACAGAATCAAATATTACACAGAAACCAAAGAACAGTTTTCACAAAAGCTGACAAAACTGAATTCAGACCTACTTATCTATTCAGTGTGGGTTTGTTTTGCTTTTTCTTCTTTTTCTTTTGTGAAACTCTAGACTTTCAGGAAATCCTTTTCTCATTCAGTTTAAGGATTATTTTCATTCATTTTAAAAGTAATCCATAAAAACTGTATTCACATCTGAAAAGTGGTCCTGGATTTTTTATAACTGTAGCAGTGATTAGAATGAAATCAAATAGAGTGACTTGTTCTGCTAATGTTCTTACATCTTTCCCTCAGTACAAAAAAATAAAAAGCAGTGAAGATAAAAATAATTTTATTCATTTTTTCTTTGTAAATTAAATTCAAAGTTTTTTCCAGTTCTCGATGTTACGTGTGTAATATGCAGCACTTCTTTCTGTATGGCTTCAGTGGTGTTTCCTGATTTTGGAAGTATCCTCCCATTTATAATGCATTGTTTCAGCAAGTTTCAGTCAGCTGGTTTATTTCAGGACCACATGCTTACTGACAAATTTACCCACTCTGGTAGGTGGCATACTTCATGTTCCTTGTCATTTCTATGCAGTTCTCTGTGGCTGGATTGTATATTGCTCACATATCCCCTTCTAAAATTGAATTATCAAAACCTCAAAGTTTCAAAAGCTACCACAGACTTCAGAACATTTGGCAGTAAGGCACCTCCTGAGACACAGAGTCCAGACTTGCATTTTGCAGGCAAAAGTGACAAACAGGCAACACTGAAAACTCAACCATTTTACCTCTGTTTTGCTTCTGCGACCACGTTAGCAAGTCTGTTCTTGAGCCTCGTTCTTCTGTTCTTAGGAAATATTTTTTAAAAACTTTACTTATTTGCTTTCCAGGCATTATGAACGTATTTTCTCTTCCACTGGCATGTTTGTCTTTCTAAGAAGCCTGTCTTGCTTTCCAATATTTACCCTCTCAAAATGTTTATTTGCTGCAGTCATATTCTGTCATCTTTCATTTTTCCAGGCTAAAAGCACCCAGCTGCTTTCATCTACTGTAGTTCAATGGATTCTCCATTCTCTGGTCTCTGTAACAGTCCCTCTTTGTGCTTTGTCCCATTTGATTTTGTTCCCATAACTTTTCCTGAGATTTCTTATCAAGCCACAGAAGTATATTGTACAAATGGCATTTGTTCTTCCCTGTATCCCCAGGATCCTACAACTATCCAGATTAAACTGATAAGAATAATTGGTGAAAAATAGCTGCACCCAACATTATTATCTTCATCTCTAAAAGTCCTTGTTCTAAATGTGAAATTCTTACTATCCTTCTTGGAGAGAGAGAATAGTATGGCAATGCAGTCTGTTAAATTAATTTGGTTTCAATTCCTCCTGCCCTCAAGACCATGCAGTTATTCCTGTATGATATTCTCATCTTTCTCCGTAATGATAGAGCTAATAAGCTCTATCATAATAAGCTAAAGTAGTACATTTCATTTCAAATATACAGCCTTGGTTTACAGAACTTTCTGTCATCTTCCTATTTGTGGCAAAATCAGGTTTTACTGTCATATCTTTAGTAGTACTGAACTGTGGAAGCACTTTAGCTAGTGCTTTTTCTAGAAAGAAATTACCGGTTAAAGGAAATTTGTGATTTGTATATGTTGAAAATTTGCATTTTGAGCATATAGAATTGCTGTTTCAACATACAAATATGTTTAATCCAGAATTTACAGTAAATTGTCTTAAATCAAGAGATTCTTAACCCACAATATCCCGAATACAAGCTGAAAGGAAAACAATTACCTTTTCTTTTCCCCTCCTTTTCAAAAGAAAGAAGTGTTTTCTTTTTCACGTCCACATACACACAACCACTCTTAGCTATTTATTACACCCTTAGAAGAGAACTAAAGTTAAACTATCCTCTGAGGATAACTAAATGCAAAATTAACTCTGGACTGAATGAAGTGCATATGGCCATGGAGAATTATTTGTGAGCTATTCCCAGTGAAATGTGCATTTCTAATTTGAATCCAATTGTGTTTCGTGAAGAAATAAAGTCTTTAGTGTCACATCCCTGTTGTACTTTTCTTCACCAAAACGTAAGCATCATGCAGCATCAAAATTTTCTCATTGAAGTCTCAGTTTTCCTCCTTGGTCTTCTATTTTTCCCTCATACTTTCAAGCTCCATACACAAGAACTATTCAAGAACAGCTTTGAGGTAGTTTGAGGTAGACTTTGCATGGCAAAAAACCCAGCCTCACTGGTTGTGTTGATGGTTTCAGCATGATTATGCCATTCTGGACACCCATTTTGGTATTTTAAGGCCCTCTTGAGACCACAGGGATGGGATTTATGTCATGTATTTCAGGCTCATGCTTCTTTATAAGCCAGAAAGCTGGTCGGTATAGCATTTGACACTGTCCTGCATGGTATCCTCGCCTCTCAAAAGAAGAGGCATGGATTTGATGGATGGACCATCAATTGGATAAGGAATTGATTGGATGGTCAAACTCAAAATTGAGTTGTGGTCAGTGGCTTGATGCCTTAAGTGGAGACACTTTAGGGGCAAGGATTACGACTGCTGCTGTTTAAGGTCTTTGTCGTCAGAATGGACAGCAGGATCCAAGTGCACTGTCAGAACTTTTGCCAACACCAAGCTCTGTGTTGCTGTCACATGCTGGATGGTGGCTGGAAGGAAGGAATGCCATCCAGAGGAGGCTGGGCAGGCTGGAGAGGTGGAACTGTGTGAACCTCATGAAGTTCAGCAAGGCCAAGTGCCAGGTCCGGCCGCTAGGTCAGGGCCATCCCAATCCCGAATAAAGGCTGGGCAAAAAGTGGATGGAGAGCAACCCTGGGGAGGAGGACTTGGGGGTGTTGGTTGATGAGAAGCTCCACATAAGCCGGCCATGTGCACTAGCAGCCCAGAAAGCCTCAGCCACGTCCTGAGCTGCATCTGAAGCACCGTGGACATAAGGTCAAGGGAGGGGTTGCTCCCTCCCTGCTCTGTCCTTTCCACTGTCCCTCAGTAACTCTCATGCTTGAACACACTGTGTCCATCCTTTCACATCCACCCAGATGATTAATCAAAATCACCCACTGATTAATCAAAATGTCCATAACAGGATCTTTAAGTTGTTATTTCTCCTCTACTCTCCTGAGAAACATTAAAAATAGTTGAGGTATATCTTAGGAGATGTAAGTCAGCTCCTTCTGAAGTCAGAAGACATGTAAGAAGATCTGTAACATACTGGAATTTGGGGTTTTTTCCGTAAAATCTAAAGGGAATTTTTGGTCAGTTTTCCAAAATTTGAATGAAAAGGTAAAAATTATTGCAGCTGGATCTCTTAGTAACAACAAACCAGACTCCATAATGATGGATACTCCAAACAGCAAGCAGCAACTGTAGAAACTAAGCCCTCTCTTTATTTTCTCTTAAAGTGTCTTTGCTTGTATTTTGACCTTGCTGAAAGATTTTTTTTCACAAAATGAAATTGCAAAATTCTATGAAGACCAAAAACTCTGCAAAAATTGGTTGGTTCTCAACTGCACAAATTTGCAAAAAATACTGGAAAAGGAATAGGGCTTGGTTGTGGTGATGTGTTCCAGAAGAGAAGCATTATGGTTTTCTGAGTTTTGATAGAAAAATGTAATTTAAGGAGAAAATATATATTTAAATATATTGTTACTTTCTAGGAGCTGTAACATTTTATCTGGGGCTACAACACCTTAACCCTCCTCCGAGCAATCAATAGTTCAGATGTGAATGGAGCAGACTTCAGTCAGATATATTCTTTGACTATTTGCTGAACAAAACCTAACCGGAATGAATTGAATGTCAGAATAAGTCTCATGACCCCCTTATCCTAATATCAACTGTGAGAATAAACACTATTTTTATTCAGGTAATGATAACCTGTCTAAATTCACTTCCTCCACCACTTTGTGGCTTACTCATTCTTTCCGGAAATACCTTTCAGAAAAGCTATTATTGACAGGGTATATTGTTACGTATGTAAATGGATGAGAAGAAACAGCCTAGCAAATGGCACCTCTTATTATGAGGAAATTGAACTGCAAGGTTTTTTTCATCTTTAAAATTAACTTTAGAAGAGACTGTCATGCGTTGATCATTTCTCACTCATGGCAAACAAGGCTGTAATATATCATAAGTGAAAAAATAACCCAATAATGCAGCACAGCAGCAAGACAATCAAACTAAAAGTGTAAGATTCATTTCATCTGCACTAGTTCTGTGTACCTAAGATAAGAGTCTTGCATTCTTGTAAAATCAGCAGGCAGAAACAAGGATTTTGGGGACACTGTTTTAAAAATCTACTGAATGATGGCATGATTCTCATACAAAAATACCTTTCTCTCCTCCAAATATAAAGGCAGCTTGGAAGTGCTCCAATACTTACATTTACTTACACAAACCCCAATGCAGATGTTTGGCAATGCTTCCACTCTGCTCTGAGATGTGCACGAAGCCATTGCCCTTCAACTTCCTCTTACTGCCTTCAGGCATTTATTGTTGCTCCAGGAAAAAAATATAGCACAGAGCCATTTGAGCTCTCCTTGTCCATTTAAGAGTGAAATCAAACGAGTCTTTGAATCATCCTCAGTGCCAATCATTTTCATAGCTTCAGTCTTCTGGACATGGAGTTGGGTGAAGTTTTTGACTATAATTCATGATGAAGAAGCACATGTACAGCAGTCTGGGCATGGCTGAACGATGCAAATGAGTAGGGGAAGGAGAGACTGGGCACTGCAAAGAGGTAAATATCCCATGAGAAGAAAGGGAGGGATGGAAGGGAGGGAGGGAGGCAGGAAAGAAGGCAGGAAGGAAGGAAGGATTGATTTAATAGATTTCATAAATCTGTCTCTGGTTCCAAGGCTTTAGAAAGCTATTCTCATTCTAAAACATCTTTGTGTGACTTTAAAAGTTACTAGACCATGAGACAATGCCATCCATCACAAAACTATGCTAGTCTATTTTTATCAGTTGAACTAGTGTAAGTGGCCACATGCATGTAATCCTATTGTCCTTGCTGCATGCTCAAATATGACAGCATTTAACAAACAATTCCAATAATTGAATAACATTTATCTAAATATAACAAACTTGAGATTGTTCCATACTTGCTTTTATCCCCCTGAATCCTTTTGGCAATTTAGCCTGCATCTATCAGTGAATTTATTCTGGAATGACCTAAGATCTCCCTTTGAATATTTACTTGAGATTCAAGTGGCCTTAATTCACTGTAACTTTGGAAGTGAATAAAAAAATCAAAGACCACTTTAATTCTCAGTCAGAGACCCACATGACAGTTTAATGAGATTGAAATAATCCACTTTAATAATTAATTCAGGATAATTCTGCAAGTGCCTCACCTCTGTATAGACAAACCCCGAATAGTTCCACAATGCTACAACTAAGAAAAAGTAAGGCCACAAGTTCAGTCTATATGAAAAAGTGCAGACATTAACTCAAATGCTGACTGTGCCTGATCACATATCTATCACTGAAGAAAATAGATAAGGAAAATTTAAAAAAAAGAGAAAGAAAATGTAAGAGTAGATAGTGGAGAGGAAAGATAACACCACCCACGGATCCAGAGACTTGATTGTTGCAACTTCCATGAGAAACGAAGGTCGCAGTCTTGACCATCAAGGGTGGGAGAAGCCCCGACAACATAAAGATCAGTGTGTTAATATATGTTCAGGTTAATGTGGAAACACACAAGTACCCCCCCCTTGGGGGGCAGTTTTATATTGTCTGATGAATCTTTGTGGATCATGCCCGGTCCTGTGGTGGAAGGCCCCAGAGATGAACCTGGGGCACTTTAGGGATCTTTGATGTCTTTTGACACCTTGACAGCTGCCTCTCTTGTCACTGCAGTTGAGATAGTTATGTCCCATCAGAAGGGATGAAAACCTTCAAGCCTACATGGAAATATCCTGATACCTCCCTCTGCAAACCACTTATTTAAAATATATGAATCAATGCTCTGAAAGTGCAGATTTTTTTTTTTTTTTATAATTAATGCTCCACATCTTTGAGCAATGACTTCTTCTTATAGTCCACATTTTGAGGACAGCCTGTTGGGCTTATTATCTGTGAATGAGTCCTCACATTTTTAGTGACTCAGTATGTCTTTATATGCTATTTCTCAAACTACTTAAATGGTCTTGAAATTCTCAAGTCTCTCTTTGCACTGGCTAACAGATAGGTATTCATATATCATTTAATTCTAATCATGATCTCCCTCATTTATCCTTGTTTTGTACGAGCTGTTAGAGATCCTCCAACATCCCCCAACTACTGTAACTCTATCTCAAGTTTTGGATACCATTTGCTATTCCAAAACTGAAAAAAAAGGTAAAGGGTGGATTTGTACAGGCTGTGCTCAGTTTGGCAATATTATCCAACCATTTCCTAGGTCACCATTAACCAGTGATGTTAATACTTACAAGTTAACATTTCAAGTTATGTGCTCACANAATAAAGGAAACCAGATATTCTTTTGTCCTTCTAGGGCTGTAATGAGAACAAATGGAAGTGACCTTATATTGCGGGACACTCCTTTTAGTGTTTTAATACAAATTTCATTATACTGAAAGTCTTGCAAGGTATTCATTAGAACATTCATAAAGTCTTTGTGGAGGGCTTAATAGCTAAAACAAGCTATTGAAATTAGCCAATCATTCTATAATTGAACTCCCTATGAATCTTTTACTGCAGTAAGGTGAAGTAAGTTGCCTGAGGTACTGGATGTATGCTTTAGTGCTTGGTTGCGTGCAAAATAAATGAAACTGATAAAAGTGATGTGTTAGGACTCCACAACTATTCTTTGGCATTTTTCTTCCCACTTTGAACATTTGAGTTGAATCCATACTGAATTCTAGATTGTAATATTTTTCATTCTTCGTAGAGATTTTCACTGTGTCTTCTCCCACGTGTCACACAACCCAATTAACCATTTTATACCATGGAAAATATGGTAGTTGGGTTTTTTTGTATTCTTATCCTTTAGATGTAGGTTTCCTTCTGTTAGCTCAGAAAACTTTACTCACCCCTGTAACAGTTATATTCATATTAGTACCAATATTTAAGCTGATTCTGTAATGAAGAAGCTATTGTAGTGGGTGCTATGCAAACACATATGTACAAAAAAATAAAGTGTCTTTCTCAGAGAATTTATACCTGAGTTGAATAAACACATCAGTTCTTACAAAACTGTGTGATAGAATGCTTGCACTTTATTCCCTTGATCCTCAAAAGGAAATTCATGCTAAGTTTTGTTTTGTTATGTGCACTGAGATAATCAGGGATCTCAGAAAGGTGATCTAGGTACTTAACAGAAATGTGTCTTAAATTCACCAGTAGATAGTTCTGAGACTCCATGTCTTCTCTGAAGCATGACTTCTTTACAGAAGTTTTATTTCCTTTTTGCATGTAAATATGCACAGTGACTTGGATGCAGCAGCCTTGTAGACATTGATCTCTGATTGTGTTCTAGAGAGGAACCATTAAAACCATGATCTGCTGGGGTATGTCTGCCTTAACAAGCAGGGAAGATCAACAGGAGTGGAACTGTGGTGCTGTGGAGGAGCTGGTGTCCATAAAGCCCAAGGGTTTGCCCCCTCAAATCAGCTCTGCTATAGTCCCGCGGGCTAAATGTCCACTTGTGGTTGGATAACACTGGGTGTGCTCTAGAAGCATATTTTACAATGTGGTTTCATCTGTGGACAATCCAGTTTGCATATTCCACAATTTGAACCACAGCATAGCCAGCGAGGAAGAACGGGGAATTTGTTTGAGAAAGGCGCTCCTGATCCAGATTCAAACAAGCAAATAAACAAGCTCATACCCTGAAGTAAATACATCCTTAAATAAGAATTTACTTAGATGAATCCTATCCCATCCACAAAAAAAATAGTCCGTGGCTATTTTTGATTGCAAAGCACTCTATTTTCTGATGTTACTGATTTCTTCTAGAACTTTGCTTACAAAGGCAATACTTCACTGTAGAAATACTTTGATAGCTCCTTAAAATGTCAGTAGTGTCACATCTGCATTTTCATATATATTTTGACTTGTTTTAATAACTTTGGATCTGTGTGTATGCATGCATGTGCATTTCTGTGTGAACATGTACATGTGCATAACATACATATATGCATGTGAATACACATATACATATAAATCTCTACATAAAGAAAAAATTCTATCAAACACAAAGAAAATAGAGTTCTCTGTAAGTATAATGAAGATAAAAGAAAAGGAAAGCTCCTGAGAGTGCAAAATGGTTCAGGCAGACCATATTTTGTGTATTTTGCGTATTTTGCCAGCAGAAGAATCAGAGCTGACATTTGTCTAGTTGAGGGATTTGCACCCAAGACTGTTGATGGCCCTGTGAAAGGAGAAGAGGTTCCTCTCCTGGCATGTGTCATCCTACTGCACCAGTAAGGGCACTCCCAGAATTTCTTAGAGAGCCTGGAAGCTATCACAATGTCATGAGCTTGTCATTTACTCAGTGGAGGAAGGAGGTTGTGATGTGCCCAACTACAAAGCAGAGAAAGATGCACTGACTTTTCAAGGGATACAAAATAATGATACCATGCTACTTCCTAGCACAAATAACCTTCCACTTAATACTCAGCAAATATTTAACATCTCATTAGAACATCACAACTGGAGAAGGACATACTTATCCAAACATGTACTCACATGTTTGGCAGCTTTGACTAAAGTTGCTGCGAATCCAGCCAGTGGATGCCTTGGCCTAGTTAATTAGCACGCCTTCTCTAGTGTCTTGTCAGTCCTTGGCAATCATAAAAGTATGGACATAGGCTAAGGCACTGCACAGTGGGAAGGAGGGCTGAAAAAAAAGGATCTCCCATCACAGGTGAAATGATAATTAGTCAGACGTGTATTTCAAGTGGCACCAGCATCAGAGCAGATTGTGGATGATGTCCTGTAATTTTCTTTATACCTTTAATTATCTTTTAATTATTAACAGTTCTTGTCCACTCCAAATGCATTTGGCTAGCGCCAGCTCCTTTTCTCTCTTTTCTTTTCCATTTTTCCCCTACTTGTTCTAATCTAGCCCCAGTTCCAACTGCTAACGCATCAATGTCAGAAACTGCAGTCAAGCACAGCCTGTCCCCAAATCCCAACCTCTATAAACACGATGGCTCATTAATAACTTAAAAAGGATGATGACACTGATACTATTTATAGGGTCCTGCCAGCCAGGACTGCCAAAGTTAAGGAAATTAACATGGAAAAATTGTCAACTGCAAAACATTAGTGTTTATCAACAGATCAATCAAACTTCAACTACTGTAAATTGTGCTTTTAGCTAAATAAAATGTATCCCCAATGACAATTTATTGAATGCCTTATTTTGTTACTCTTGTGCCCTTGTATCAGTTTCAATGAGAGACAGAGGAAGAAAAAAGAGGGAGACAGAAACTCCTCCACTCCCCTTTCCCCGTTCGCTCTCTGACTCCCCTGACACCTGCCAAACCTCCCACAACTGCTGAGCTCTCAAAAGTTACAGCTACATGTTTCACAATGAGTGGCAAATCAGAACTGCTGAACAAAATTCTCATGAAGTCAATTAAGTGTTAATTAGCTTTGACTGAGGGCACACGAGTCTCCAGCAAGCTGAATAAATGTCAAGGTGATGAGGCTGTGTACTAAGTACTGAGTTTACATGCATGGAGAGATTATGATTTAAGATGTTACTTCTCTCCTTTCTTTTCTCATTGCCTTCTCTCTCTCTTTTATATCAGAATGCTGCAGCAAGAATTAAGTTTTTCTTCACTTGTTCACAACCATATTTGCTGCAAATTGTTGGATAGGAAATTTGTTTCAAAGCGTTGGGTAGACCTGCTGATGCAAGAGATTCCTTGGCACAAAAGATGGCTTTGGAGGGAAATAACTAAAAAGAAATCAGGGAGGAAGAGATACATTAGAAAAAATATGATGTTCAAAGCCAGCTCTGATCTTTATTCCTTGTTTTCTGCACCTTTTGTTCTGAAGGGAATTATCAAATAGGTAATAATAACCCTCAAAATAACTAATGAATAGTTATATAAATATATAATACATGGGTGACATACCTTATAATTAAAACATCGTCTGCTGTGTCTTGTAGAACACATACAAAATTAATTTAAAACAAACAAACAAAATAACATGACTGAAAAAAGCACTCTGATCTGACAGAGGATTGGTTAGAAGAAGTAAAAAGTGAGGCAGAATATCTGCTCCCATGACATGAATACTAGGTGTAACATTATTTTTTTTTACTACCTTAATTCTAGGTTGGGGTCTAGAGGCCTCAGAGGTTGGGGTCTAGAGGGTTCAGCCAGGATCAGGGCCCCAGTCTGGTAGATGCTATTAAAAAAGATCACAAGTCCTTCCCACCAGGATTTTATGATCCATGGCTGTGATCTTGCAATTAACTTACAGTAGGTTGTTTCCAACACACAGCCCATGACATGACTGAGGTTTCAAAGAGATGAGCGAGAGGCAAGGTGTGAGGAAGGAAACATTATTACCACATTTTACAGGTTCAGATGGAAAAATTAAGTGCCTTGCCCAGGGTCACACAATATATAACACTGATAATGAAAAAGCTGGGAATTCAGGCTTGACTTCAAGAGTCCAGGCTGCAGTTTGCATTGCAACACTGTCCCCACTGGGAAGATTTCTAGGGAGAGTTAATGATATCCCTGTGTGGGTGGCAGACAAGGAACTCTCATCCATGACTAACATTTCTGGGGAGGTCTTTAAGGTGGACCAGTTAATATCAACAGACCAGAAAATAAAATTATCGACATATTATAGGGGATACCAAAAGTAGACTCTCAGATTTCTTTTTATTTCTGTTTTGTGAGACTAAAATGAGGAGGTGAGGAAATGAGACCTGTACCTCACTTGGATGATTATTAGATATTCTTGCCTAAACTCATGGGTTAAACTGAGGGCTTGGTGTTTGGGAACAACAATTCAAGTTCCTTTGCAAAATCATTTTGTTTCTCCTGATGTATCTAAGAAAATGATAAATCACTTTCTGCAGGAAAGTTTGATAGAAGCAGAAGAATCCTAGCTTCTGTTCTGGCTTCCTAGCCCAGAGGAAAATTATTTAAATGCCAGACCTGGGTCTGGAATATTTTTTCTTGACCATGAACAGGTAAACTCCGAGATTTTTGAGGAAGATCTTTAAATTTTCAGCTTTAAAAGATTTTTGGAATTTTTAATCTGTCTACTTTACGTGGGAGTTCCCAGGGTAAAGATACTGTGAAGTACGTGAATGGCTTCAGAGTCATTGATCCTAGGTGTCACCAGCACTGGAAAAATGGAGAGAGCTTTCTACTGAGATTCAGGCTAATCAGCAATGTCAAAAAATTTAAAACAAAAAAAAA